>NW_025570655.1:0-15485 GCF_020424385.1 Procambarus clarkii | reverse complement strand
GTCTTCCCATATTAACAGGGACTTGATGAAATTAACGTCTAAATGACCCCTCACTTGCTCTAGTGCTCTTGGGAGGTGGTGATCTTTGTGGTATTTAAATACTCCGAAATTACCATCTCTTTTAAGGGTCTGAGCAGGTGGTGGAGAGGGTTAAGGCGTACCTGTTATGCCAGTTGCTGGAAGGCTTCTGTGCTGGCTAGGGTTCGAGTCTCCTGGTGGGAAAGTGTTCTAAAGTTGTATACTGGTGTTGACAAAGGCTTTAACAAGCCGAAACGTTCACCTCATTTCATATTTCTCTGTGGATTTTCCGCATAAAATGATCAGTGTTTTGTGATCGTCAATTGCATATATATATAAATATATATATATATATATATATATATATATATATATATATATATATATATATATATATATATATATATATATATAACATATATATATATCTTTGATATAATATATATATCTATATATAGATATAATAATATATATCTATATATATATATATATATATATATAATCTATATATATATATATATATATATATATATATATATATATATATATATATATATATATATATATATATATATAATCTTTGGACAACACCCACCAGTGGGACTCGAACCCAGAAAGCACAACAACCTTCCAGTAGCTGCCATAACTAGTATGCTTTAACCCACTACACCATCAGACCTTACAAAAGAAGTAGATAGTTCGAGATATATATCCTAAACATCTCTACTTCCCGAAGGCACCAGATGAGTGTGGGGTCAGTCTGCATTTTTCGTCAAGCCACTGTCAATGTGAGAGAACTCGTGTCCAGCTTATAAGCCTATACTTGCATAAACCACAAGTGAAGATTAATAATCTTTGGACAACACCCACCAGTGGGACTCGAACCCAGAAAGCACAACTACCTTCCAGTAGCTGCCATAACTAGTATGCTTTAACCCACTACACCATCAGACCTTACAAAAGAGTAGATAGTTCGAGATATATATCCCCAAACATCTCTACTTCCCGAAGGCACCAGATGAGTGTGGGGTCAGTCTGCATTTTTCGTCAAGCCACTGTCAATGTGAGAGAACTCGTGTCCAGCTTATAAGCCTATACTTGCATAAACCACAAGTGAAGATTATAATCTTTGGACAACGACAACACCCACCAGTGGGACTCGAACCCAGAAAGCACAACTACCTTCCAGTAGCTGCCATAACTAGTATGCTTTAACCCAATACACCATCAGACCTTACAAAAGAAGTAGATAGTTCGAGATATATATCCCAAACATCTCTACTTCCCGAAGGCACCAGATGAGTGTGGGGTCAGTCTGCATTTTTCGTCAAGCCACTGTCAATGTGAGAGAACTCGTGTCCAGCTTATAAGCCTATACTTGCATAAACCACAAGTGAAGATTAATAATCTTTGGACAACACCCACCAGTGGGACTCGAACCCAGAAAGCACAACTACCTTCCAGTAGCTGCCATAACTACCTTCCAGTAGCTGCCATAACTAGTATGCTTTAACCCACTACACCATCAGACCTTACAAAAGAAGTAGATAGTTCGAGATATATATCCCAAACATCTCTACTTCCCGAAGGCACCAGATGAGTGTGGGGTCAGTCTGCATTTTTCGTCAAGCCACTGTCAATGTGAGAGAACTCGTGTCCAGCTTATAAGCCTATACTTGCATAAACCACAAGTGAAGATTAATAATCTTTGGACAACACCCACCAGTGGGACTCGAACCCAGAAAGCACAACTACCTTCCAGTAGCTGCCATAACTAGTATGCTTTAACCCACTACACCATCAGACCTTACAAAAGAAGTAGATAGTTCGAGATATATATCCCAAACATCTCTACTTCCTGAAGGCACCAGATGAGTGTGGGGTCAGTCTGCATTTTTCGTCAAGCCACTGTCAATGTGAGAGAACTCGTGTCCAGCTTATAAGCCTATACTTGCATAAACCACAAGTGAAGATTAATAATCTTTGGACAACACCCACCAGTGGGACTCGAACCCAGAAAGCACAACTACCTTCCAGTAGCTGCCATAACTAGTATGCTTTAACCCACTACACCATCAGACCTTACAAAAGAAGTAGATAGTTCGAGATATATATCCCAAACAGCTCTACTTCCCGAAGGCACCAGATGAGTGTGGGGTCAGTCTGCATTTTTCGTCAAGCCACTGTCAATGTGAGAGAACTCGTGTCCAGCTTATAAGCCTATACTTGCATAAACCACAAGTGAAGATTAATAATCTTTGGACAACACCCACCAGTGGGACTCGAACCCAGAAAGCACAACTACCTTCCAGTAGCTGCCATAACTAGTATGCTTTAACCCACTACACCATCAGACCTTACAAAAGAAGTAGAGAGTTCGAGATATATATCCCAAACATCTCTACTTCCCGAAGGCACCAGATGAGTGTGGGGTCAGTCTACATTTTTCGTCAAGCCACTGTCAATGTGAGAGAACTCGTGTCCAGCTTATAAGCCTATACTTGCATATACCACAAGTGAAGATTAATAATCTTTGGACTACACCCACCAGTGGGACTCGAACCCAGAAAGCACAACTACCTTCCAGTAGCTGCCATAAC
The DNA here is from genome assembly GCF_020424385.1 of Procambarus clarkii. NCBI lineage: Eukaryota > Metazoa > Arthropoda > Malacostraca > Decapoda > Cambaridae > Procambarus > Procambarus clarkii. The sequence goes on along the minus strand of NW_025570655.1, from coordinate 12,867 downwards.
TAGTATGCTTTAACCCACTTTAATATATATAATATATATATATATATATATATATATATATATATATATATATATATATATATATTATATATATATATATATATATATACATATAAATATATATATATTTCATTGAATATGACCGCATATTCTGTACTTATTATTTTCTGGTTTAGGGCTTCTATCCCTCTAACTATTTTCTTAGCCTCAGGGCTTAGTTGAAATAGGAGTTCTTCAAAACTGATTTTCGTACTTTTAAGGTGAAGAAACGAAGTGATTTTACTTTAGAATGTATTACACTTATTTATACAATTTGCACAACTTTAGAACCTCCATGGTTCATTCTCAAGTGAAGAGATCTTACAATGCTGGTTGATTTTATACCCGCACTGGGTCAGGTGATAAAGACAATAAAGGTGAAAACATGGGGGGATACATAAGGGATAAATGTGGGGTGAAACATAAGAATAGAGGTAACTGCAGAAGGCCCATTGGCCTATACGAGGCAGCTCCTATCTACATACAAAGATTAATCCAGTGTAATTGGCCGGTTTTGTTGGACATTGTCTTCTGTGTTAGCATCGTTATGTTCTGGTCTTGTCCTTACCCTCATGGTGGGTAGAGTAAATAGTTCCGTGATTTGGGTGTTCATGGTAGGTTGTTCTATTCTTATGTGAATTGCCTCAAGAATTTGTAATCTTCTTGCATCTTGGGTTTTGTCTATTATGCAGGTATTCTTGTTCAACATTTATCTTGTTAGAGTGATGTCGTGGGCTTGTCGCATGTGATTCCTAGGAGCACCGGATTGAAGATGGCATGTCAAACGCCTCGTCAGCTTGGTCGACGTCATACCTATGTACTTAGATTGAAGGTTACATCCTTCGTGGGGGCAAGTGTACATGTATACAACGCTTGACTGCTGTAGAGGGTTCTCCGTCGGCTTCGGGCTGTTTTTGATAAGGAGTTCGGAAGTCTTCTTGGTTTTGTAGAATATTATCAGGTTTATGTTTTGGTTAGGAGTAGTGCTTTTTACTCCTTTACGGATTATTTCTTTCATTATTCTTTCCTCTTTTATATGTTCACTGTGCATGGTTGATTTGTAATATAATTTTATAGGAGGTATTATGGTTTCTGCTCTGGGTTCTGGATTATACCAACGGTCCAAGTGTCTTCTTATAGCAGCGTTTATTTCCGCGTTGCTATATCCGTTGTTCACCAAAACCTGAGTTACTCTTTCAAACTCTCTACTCACGTTGCTCCATTCAGAGCAGTGGGTAAGCGCTCGACGAATATAAGCATTGAGAACACTGGCTTTGTATCTTTGGCACTCACTTCCACCGTTCAGGCATAATCCTATGTTGGTGGGCTTGGTATATACGTTGGTGATTAAAGAGGTTCCTGTTTTTGTTATTAGTACATCCAGGAATGGCAGACTGTTATTTTCATGTATATATATATATATATATATATATATATATATATATATATACATATATATATATATATACAATATATATATACAATATATATATATATATACAATATATATATATATATTATATATATATATATATATATATATATATATATATATATATATATATATATATATATATATATATATATATATATATGTCGTACCTAGTAGCCAGAACGCACTTCTCAGCCTACTATGCAAGGCCCGATTTGCCTAATAAGCCAAGTTTTCCTGAATTAATATATTTTCTTCAATTTTTTTCTTATGAAATGATAATGCTAACCCATTTCGTTATATATGAGGTCAATATATATATATATATATATATATATATATATATATATATATATATATATATATATATATATATATAACTGAAAACTCACACCCCAGAAGTGACTCGAACCCATACTCCCACAACTGGTATGTACAGGGACGCCTTAATCCGCTTGACCATCACGACCGGACATAAGGAAGTGATAGCCGAGGCTATATGAACCACTTCCCCGCCGGCACTCGGATGGTTATCTTGGGCATAGCATTTTATCAAATCACCTCATTCTTTGGGGCACACGTGAGGAACACAAATGCAAACAAGCCTGAATGGTCCCCAGGACTATATACAACTGAAAACTCACACCCCAGAAGTGACTCGAACCCATACTCCCACAACTGGTATGTACAGGGACGCCTTAATCCGCTTGACCATCACGACCGGACATAAGGAAGTGATAGCCGAGGCTATATGAACCACTTCCCCGCCGGCACTCGGATGGTTATCTTGGGCATAGCATTTTATCAAATCACCTCATTCTTTGGGGCACACGTGAGGAACACAAATGCAAACAAGCCTGAATGGTCCCCAGGACTATATACAACTGAAAACTCACACCCCAGAAGTGACTCGAACCCATACTCCCACAACTGGTATGTACAGGGACGCCTTAATCCGCTTGACCATCACGACCGGACATAAGGAAGTGATAGCCGAGGCTATATGAACCACTTACCCGCCGGCACTCGGATGGTTATCTTGGGCATAGCATTTTATCAAATCACCTCATTCTTTGGGGCACACGTGAGGAACACAAATGCAAACAAGCCTGAATGGTCCCCAGGACTATATACAACTGAAAACTCACACCCCAGAAGTGACTCGAACCCATACTCCCACAACTGGTATGTACAGGGACGCCTTAATCCGCTTGACCATCACGACCGGACATAAGGAAGTGATAGCCGAGGCTATATGAACCACTTCCCCGCCGGCACTCGGATGGTTATCTTGGGCATAGCATTTTATCAAATCACCTCATTCTTTGGGGCACACGTGAGGAACACAAATGCAAACAAGCCTGAATGGTCCCCAGGACTATATACAACTGAAAACTCACACCCCAGAAGTGACTCGAACCCATACTCCCACAACTGGTATGTACAGGGACGCCTTAATCCGCTTGACCATCACGACCGGACATAAGGAAGTGATAGCCGAGGCTATATGAACCACTTCCCCGCCGGCACTCGGATGGTTATCTTGGGCATAGCATTTTATCAAATCACCTCATTCTTTGGGGCACACGTGAGGAACACAAATGCAAACAAGCCTGAATGGTCCCCAGGACTATATACAACTGAAAACTCACACCCCAGAAGTGACTCGAACCCATACTCCCACAACTGGTATGTACAGGGACGCCTTAATCCGCTTGACCATCACGACCGGACATAAGGAAGTGATAGCCGAGGCTATATGAACCACTTCCCCGCCGGCACTCGGATGGTTATCTTGGGCATAGCATTTTATCAAATCACCTCATTCTTTGGGGCACACGTGAGGAACACAAATGCAAACAAGCCTGAATGGTCCCCAGGACTATATACAACTGAAAACTCACACCCCAGAAGTGACTCGAACCCATACTCCCACAACTGGTATGTACAGGGACGCCTTAATCCGCTTGACCATCACGACCGGACATAAGGAAGTGATAGCCGAGGCTATATGAACCACTTCCCCGCCGGCACTCGGATGGTTATCTTGGGCATAGCATTTTATCAAATCACCTCATTCTTTGGGGCACACGTGAGGAACACAAATGCAAACAAGCCTGAATGGTCCCCAGGACTATATACAACTGGGGTGTGAGTTTTCAGTTGTATATAGTCCTGGGGACCATTCAGGCTTGTTTGCATTTGTGTTCCTCACGTGTGCCCCAAAGAATGAGGTGATTTGATAAAATGCTATGCCCAAGATAACCATCCGAGTGCCGGCGGGGAAGTGGTTCATATAGCCTCGGCTATCACTTCCTTATGTCCTACAAGCCTGAATGGTCCCCAGGACTATATACAACTGAGTTTTCAGTTGTATATAGTCCTGGGGACCATTCAGGCTTGTTTGCATTTGTGTTCCTCACGTGTGCCCCAAAGAATGAGGTGATTTGATAAAATGCTATGCCCAAGATAACCATCCGAGTGCCGGCGGGAAGTGGTTCATATAGCCTCGGCTATCACTTCCTTATGTCCGGTCGTGATGGTCAAGCGGATTAAGGCGTCCCTGTACATACCAGTTGTGGGAGTATGGGTTCGAGTCACTTCTGGGGTGTGAGTTTTCAGTTGTATATAGTCCTGGGGACCATTCAGGCTTGTTTGCATTTGTGTTCCTCACGTGTGCCCCAAAGAATGAGGTGATTTGATAAAATGCTATGCCCAAGATAACCATCCGAGTGCCGGCGGGGAAGTGGTTCATATAGCCTCGGCTATCACTTCCTTATGTCCGGTCGTGATGGTCAAGCGGATTAAGGCGTCCCTGTACATACCAGTTGTGGGAGTATGGGTTCGAGTCACTTCTGGGGTGTGAGTTTTCAGTTGTATATAGTCCTGGGGACCATTCAGGCTTGTTTGCATATATATATATATATATCGTACCTAGTAGCCAGAACGCACTTTTCAGCCTACTATGCAAGGCCCGATTTGCCTAATAAGCCAAGTTTTACTGAATTAATATATTTTCTCTAATTTTTTTTCATATGAAATGATACAGCTACCCATTTCATTATGTGTGAGGTCAATTTTTTTTTTATTGAAGTTAAAATTAACGTAGATATATGACCAAACCTAACCAACCCTATCTAACCTAACCTAACCTATCTTTATACGTTAGGTTAGGTTAGGTAGCCGAAAAAGTTAGGTTAGGTTAGGTTATATATATATATATATATATATATATATATATATATATATATATATATATATATATATATATATATATATAAATATATATATATATATATATATATATATATATATATATATATATATATATATATATATATATATATATATATATATATATATATATATATATATATATATATGTCGTACCTAGTAGCCAGAACGCACTTCTCAGCCTACTATGCAAGGCCCAATTTGCCTAAAAAATCCAAGTTTTCATGAATTAATGTTTTTTCGACTACCTAACCTACCTAACCTAACTTTTTCGGCTACCTAACCTAATCTACCCTATAGAGATAGGTTAGGTAGGTTAGGTAGGGTTGGTTAGGTTCGGTCATATATCTACGTTAATTTTAACTCCAATAAAAAATTTTTGACCTCATACATAATGAAATGGGTAGCTTTATCATTTCATAAGAAAAAATTAGAGAAAATATATTAATTCAGTAAAACTTGGCTTATTAGGCAAATCGGGCCTTGCATAGTAGGCTAAGAGGTGCGTTCTTGCTACTAGGTACGACATATATATATATATATATATATATATATATATTATATATATATATATATATATATATATATATATATATATATATATATATATATATATATATACATATATATATATATGTCGTACCTAGTAGCCAGAACTCACTTCTCAGCCTACTATGCAAGGCCCGATTTGCCTAATAAGCCAAGTTTTCATGAATTAATTGTTTTTCGACAACCTAACCTACCTAACCTAACCTAACCTAACTTTTCGGCTACCTAACCTAACCTAACCTATAAAGATAGGTTAGGTTAGGTTAGGTAGGGTTGGTTAGGTTCGGTCATATATCTACGTTAATTTTAAATCAAATAAAAAAAAATTGACCTCATACATAATGAAATGGGTAGCTTTATCATTTCATAAGAAAAAAATAGAGAAAATATATTAATTTAGGAAAACTTGGCTTATTAGGCAAATCGGGCCATGCATAGTAGGCTGAGAAGTGAGTTCTGGCTACTAGGTACGACATATATATATATATATATAATATATATATATTATATATATATATATATATATATATATATATATATATATATATATATATATATATATATATATATATATATATATATATATATATATATATATTAAATATGACCGAAAAAGTAAGATTAATAATTCTAACACGAATTTTCTCTATCTTTCTTACGTTTCTTTTTACTGGAAGACTTTTTACTGGTTTCGTGGAAGACATCATAAGAAGGAAAGTGAAACGCCATGCAACCTCTGAAAAGACAACTAACACAACACCTATACCCCTATTAGACTATTTTACAGGAACTTCTTTTACACAGCCCATAAAACGGAGGAAAAGGTTCTGAAAGATATTGTCAGTAGAAACGTTATCCCTACAGACAAAAATCAGAAGATACAACTGACGATGTACTATAAAACCAGAAAAACGGCCAGCCAACTCATGAGAAACTCTCCAGACACAAAGCAGAACGCTTTAAAAGAGACCAACGTCGTCTATGCCTTCAAATGCCCTCTTGGGGACTGTAAGCCTCCAAAAAAACGGTATATAGGCAGGACAACAACATCTCTTTCCAGGCGTTTAACGATGCATAAGTAACAGGGCTCCATTAAGGAACATATAATCTCTTCCCACAAACAAACCATCACCAGAGAAATCTTAGCAAACAACACAGAAATCATCGATAGATACTGCGATAGCAGGCGGTTTGACGTCTGCGAGGCACTACACATCAAGAAGTCAACACCAGCAATCAACAGCCAATTAATGCACAACTATATTCTACCCACTTCAAGACTCCGCTCCAATATAGAAGCATCAAGAAATATGGACCAATAGGATTTCTACAATTACTTCCATTCAATACCCATTGTTTCGTGTTCTGTCTTGTGTTTGAATTTAATACCCATTCAATACCCATTGCTTCGTGTTCTGTCTTGTGTTGGAATTTAATACCCATTGTTGAAAGTTCGTTTTTCACCTCATCCACCTCACCCAAATGTAAATATAAACTTCGAAGATGTGTAAGCTCTATTCAGTTTCAATTGTGTGTTTGTAAACTAAAGTCTTTGAAAAAGTAATAAGTTTTACAAAACGCGCTCAAGTGTCGCGTCAGACTAGAAATAAAAATGAATTTTGGTGAATTGATCTTTGAATTACCATCAACAGTGAAAAGAAACGTAAGAAAGATAGAGAAAATTCGTGTTAGAATTATTAATCTTACTTTTTCGGGCATATTTAATAATATATCTCTACAGGAAAGACTGCTACCAAAATATACTAATATATATATATATATATATATATATATATATATATATATATATATATATATATATATATATATATATATATATATATATATATATATATATGTATATATATATATATATATATATATAATATATATATATATATATATATATATATGTATATATATATTATATTATTAAATATGACCGAAAAAGTAAGATTAATAATTCTAACACGAATTTTCTCAATCTTTCGTACATTACGCTTCACTGTTGGAGGTAAATATATATATATATATAGAGAGAGAGAGAGAGAGAAAAAATATATATGTATATATATATATATATGTATATATATATTTGTATATATATATATATATATATATATATATATATATATATATATATGTATATATATATATATATATTAGTAAATTTTGGTAGCAGTTTATATATATATATATATATTGTGACGATAATCTCCTTCAAGAGATTGAGCCTGCTCTTCCCTCCACAAATACGTCGCAACAAATATATATAACTACTATGGAAGAAATGTCCAACAACGACAACAACACCAGCAAGGTTTGCCAGAGCGCAAAACGTATGCAGCCAGGGACACCTGCTCAGACTCAAACCGCCAAACTACCCGTCTTGCTGCCGGCTCCTCTGATTGGTCGCCGGTCTGGCTGCAACTGCACTCGCCCCCCCATACTACTTGATGTCTGGGGCCGCCACGACCTCAGTCCTCAGAATATTCCGTGCTTTCACAGCTAACACTTCTCCCTGCTAGACGTAAGCTTTAGCGTACGTATACTGAGAGAGGTGATAGCTTAAAGCCAATATTCCAGCACCTTTCATATACTTGTATATTGAACTTCTTGTTATTTTGTCTTAACGTAACTTTTCATTGTGTCATTTAATTATTCTTATTATTTTGATTGATTTTATTATACGAATTTGTTTGTCCATTTTATTCATGTTTTGATTTATTTAACGTAATTAAAATTCCATTGTTAAAGTTTACTTGTGTTTTGTGTGTCTTCTCCTTACCTTACCACAGACGAAGTTCCAGATTTTCTATTTTTTTTTTATACTACGTGACGAGGCCATACCCCTAGCTTTGAACAGCCGAACACCAACGCGTTACCGTCACAATATATATATATATATATATATATATATATATATAGATATATATATATATATCACCACCAAAAACACCTTACAAGCAGAACTTATTGCAGAAGGAGGAAAGAATCGAGGCAATTACAGAAGCACCATACTGTCCCCCGACCTCAAAGCGGCAGCTAAAAGCCTTCGTGAGAACAAGGAGATAGTTGTCAGGAGAGGCGACAAGTCGCCAATATACGTCATTCTTAAAAAAGACGAATATCTGGCGAAAATGAACCTCATACTCTCTGACCAAACTAAATTCCAATGGGTAACGAAGGACACTACAGCCGAATTAAAAGCAAAGGTCAACAAACTGATCGAAACTGTAAACGCCTAGAAATCCGGACTCCACCTGCCAAAGATTATTGGGGAATATAAACCTGGATATGCGTATGGAAATGTCAAGACACACAAGATTGGAAACCCACTTCGGCCAATCATTAGCCAGATACCCACAACCACGTACAGACTGGCGAAGCGACTCAACAGCCTGCTGGCTCCTTATGTCCCTTGCGCCTTCAGCCTGAAGTCTCCAAAGGAATTTGTTGACTTACTGCGGGGCACACGGGCCACAGGGATAAGAGCCTCGTTGGACGTAGAATCACTGTTCACCAACGTACCTGTGGACGAGACAATCGGGATGATAGCCGACAGAGTGTATCGTGATCCAGCCTGTACTCCTCTTGACATACCTGAAAATATTCTAAGGAAACTACTCCAAGCTTGTACTAAAGAGGCACCCTTCTTGAGCCCGGATGGGCACATGTATAAGCAAGTAGATGGGGTCACAATGGGTTCTCCCCTAGGTGTCCTGTTTGCAAACTTCTACATGGGTACCATCGAGCAAAAAGTCCTAGTCGACATGAACTTGAAACCGGCCATATACTGCAGGTATGTTGACGACATTTTTACACAGGTACCTGATGTCAGACATCTGCAGGAGCTGAAGGAGGCGTTTGAGCAGAGTTCCGTACTGCGTTTCACTTACGAGATGGAAAAGTATGGGAAGCTGCCCTTTCTAAATGTAACAGTCATGGAAAAGAGCGGAGGTTTCCACACTGCAGTCTACACTAAGGAAACGAACATAGGAATGTGCCTAAATGCCAACAGCGACTGCCCAGACAGGTACAAAAGGAGTGTTGTTAACGCATATGTCGACCTTGCTCTCAGCCACAGCTCAGAATGGAAGTAAGTCGACGAAGAACTCTGTAGGGTAAGGCAGGTCCTAGTCAACAACGGCTTCTCCAATGGTTTCGTCGAAGACATCATAAGAAGGAAAGTGAAACGCCATGCAACCTCTGAAGAGACAACTAACACAACACCTATACCCCCTATCAGACTATTTTACAGGAACTTCTTTTCCACAGCTCATAAAACGGAGGAAAGGGTCCTGAAAGATATTGTTAATAGAAACGTTATCCCTACAGACAAAAATCAGAGGATACAACTGACGATTTACTATAAAACCAGAAAAACGGCCAGCCTACTCATGAGAAACTCTCCAGACACAAAACAGAACGCTTTAAAAGAGACTAACGTCGTCTATGCCTTTAAATGCCCTCTTGGGGACTGTAAGCTCCAAAAAACCCAGTATATAGCCAAGACAACAACATCTCTTTCTAGGCGTTTAACGATGCATAAGCAACAGGGCTCCATTAAGGAACATATAATCTCTTCCCACAACCAAACCATAGCCAGAGAAATCCTAGTAAACAACACAGAAATCATCAATAGATACAGCGATAGCAGGCGGCTTGACGTTTGCGAGGCACTACACATCAAGAAGTCAACACCAGCAATCAACAGCCAATTATTGCACAACTATATTCTACCCACCTCTAGACTCCGCTCCAATATAGAAGCATCAAGAAATATGGACCAATAGGCTTTCTACAAACACTTCTATTCAATACCCATTGTTTCGTGTTCTGTCTTGTGTTGATGAAATTAATACCCTATTAATACCACCTCTTGTTCTGTCTTGTGTTGATGAAATTAATACCCTATTAATGCCACCTCTTGTTCTGTCTTGTGTTAATGCCACATCACCCCTTCCACCTCACTCAAATGTAGATATAAAATCGGAGATGCGTAAGTTCTATTCAGTTGTGTATTTGTGAACTAAAGTCTTTGAAAATGTAATAAGTTTTACGAAACGCGCTCGTGTCGCGTCAGACTAGAAATAAAAATGAATTTTGGAGAATTGATTTTTGATTTACCTCCAACAGTGAAAAGAAATGTACGAAAGATTGAGGAAATTCGTGTTAGAATTATTAATGTTACTTTTTCGGTCATATTTAATAATATATATATATATATATATATATATATATATATATATATATATATATATATATATATATATATATATATATATATATATATATATATATATATATATATATATATATATAGTATATTTTGGTAGCAGTCTTTCCTGTAAACATATAATATTAAATATGACCGAAAAAGTAAGATTAATAATTCTAACACGAATTTTCTCAATCTTTCGTATGTTACTTTTCACTGTTGGTGGTAATTCAAAAATCAATTCTCCAAAATTCATTTTTATTCTAGTCTGACGCGACACTTGAGCGCGTTTCGTAAAACTTATTACATTTTCAAAGACTTTAGTTTACACATACACAACTGAATAGATCTTACACATCTTCGATTTGTTTATATCTACATTTGAGTGAGGTGGATGGGGTGAGGTGGTATTAATAGGGTATTAAATTCCTAAACACAAGGAATTATATATATATATATATATATATATATATATATACATATATATATACATACATATATATATATATATATATATATATATATATATATATATATATATATATATATATATATAAACAATGGAAGGGAGTACCACCTCTAGCTGGAAGAAGGGGGACCCATAGCCTCGAGGAAACCACGCATAACGCATTAGAGGGAATGTTTAGATCCCCTCCAATACAGTTTCTGTGTGCTTTTCTCCTACCACCCCCTTCCTTTTTTATTTTTGTGCTTTATTATGCACTTGATGGATATATATATTATATATATATATATATATATATATATATATATATATATATATATATATATATATATATATATATATATATATATATATATATATATATATGAGTGGTGGTGCAGAGGGTTAAGGCGTACCTGTTATGCCAGTTGCTGGAAGGCTTCTGTGCTGGCTAGGGTTCGAGTCTCCTGGTGGGAAAGTGTTCTAAAGTTGTATATATATATATATATATATATATATATATATATATATATATATATATATATATATATACATATGCGAACAAGCCTGAATGGTCCCCAGGACATATGCAACTGAAAACTCACACCCCAGAAGTGACTCGAACCCATACTCCCAGAAGCAACGCATCTGGTATGTACAAGACGCCTTAATCCACTTGACCATCACGACCGGACAAAATGAGGTGATAGCCGAGGCTATTTGAACCACCCCACCGCCGGCACTCGGATAGTTATCTTGGGCATAGCATTTTACCAAATCACCTCATTCTTTGGGGCAACACGTGAGGAACACAAATTTTGTCCGGTCGTGATGGTCAAGTGGATTAAGGCGTCTTGTACATACCAGTTGCGTTGCTTCTGGGAGTATGGGTTCGAGTCACTTCTGGGGTGTGAGTTTTCAGTTGCATATGTCCTGGGACCATTCAGGCTTGTTCGCATTTGTGTTCCTCACGTGTTGCCCCAAAGAATGAGGTGATTTGGTAAAATGCTATGCCCAAGATAACTATCCGAGTGCCGGCGGTGGGGTGGTTCAAATAGCCTCGGCTATCACCACATTTTGTCCGGTCGTGATGGTCAAGTGGATTAAGGCGTCTTGTACATACCAGATGCGTTGCTTCTGGGAGTATGGGTTCGAGTCACTTCTGGGGTGTGAGTTTTCAGTTGCATATGTCCTGGGGACCATTCAGGCTTGTTCGCATTTGTGTTCCTCACGTGTTGCCCCAAAGAATGAGGTGATTTGGTAAAATGCTATGCCCAAGATAACTATCCGAGTGCCGGCGGTGGGGTGGTTCAAATAGCCTCGGCTATCACCTCATTTTGTCCGGTCGTGATGGTCAAGTGGATTAAGGCGTCTTGTACATACCAGATGCGTTGCTTCTGGGAGTATGGGTTCGAGTCACTTCTGGGTGTGAGTTTTCAGTTGCATATGTCCTGGGGACCATTCAGGCTTGTTCGCATTTGTGTTCCTCACGTGTTGCCCCAAAGAATGAGGTGATTTGGTAAAATGCTATGCCCAAGATAACTATCCGAGTGCCGGCGGTGGGGTGGTTCAAATAGCCTCGGCTATCACCTCATTTTGTCCGGTCGTGATGGTCAAGTGGATTAAGGCGTCTTGTACATACCAGATGCGTTGCTTCTGGGAGTATGGGTTCGAGTCACTTCTGGGGTGTGAGTTTTCAGTTGCATATGTCCTGGGGACCATTCAGGCTTGTTCGCATTTGTGTTCCTCACGTGTTGCCCCAAAGAATGAGGTGATTTGGTAAAATGCTATGCCCAAGATAACTATCCGAGTGCCGGCGGTGGGGTGGTTCAAATAGCCTCGGCTATCACCTCATTTTGTCCGGTCGTGATGGTCAAGTGGATTAAGGCGTCTTGTACATACCAGATGCGTTGCTTCTGGGAGTATGGGTTCGAGTCACTTCTGGGG
>NW_025570654.1:0-87411 GCF_020424385.1 Procambarus clarkii | reverse complement strand
TTATAAGTTTTGGAAACCTATTTAAGTCCACACACAATATCGTATCTGATACGATAAAACAAACGTTTCCAATACTTTCAAATACTTTCCAGATATGTTGTGGCAACCTAAATTGTTTGCTGGGCTGGAAGCAGAGAGGCTACATAAAACTGTCATTCTTTAAGAAAAAATAATGACTACTTTCACACCACACACAAACCCACTGCCAGCTGTTACCTCCCTTTCCCCTCCTTCTCCCCCTCCAAATCTTAAGACGCTGGTCTCTCACGCTCCCTCATCACTTCCTGCCCATGTAGGGGGAGAACTAATGGACGTCATTGATATCCTCTCAGGTACTGGACTCCCCCCTCCCTTCACAACATAACCTACACCCCTCCTCTTCCCCCTCCTCTTCCTCCCTACATGACTGCATACCAACCACTTAGCCTCCAACCCCAACATGTCACTCTCTCAAGTGACGCCTGACCGGATGCCACGCGTCATAACATCCAGGAAATTCCCCAAAAACCATGTGTGACGACGACGACGCGCTGCGACTACGACGTCGCGCCTCACCTGCTCAGATGGCACTCATCAACATAACTTACTCTCTTTCCTAACCACTTACCCAAACACAGGACGCTCACACACATCCGAAACGCGCCAAAACTTCCGGGAAATTCCCCAAAAACCCTGTGTGACGACGACGACGCGCTGCGACTACGACGTCGCGCCTCACCTGCTCAGATGGCACTCAAGAGTGCCACCTGGGGCAGCTGGTGCGCGTCGCCGTAGTCACATATTTCACTACTGGGTTGGAGCTACCGGTCCAGCACCAACCCCCTGCCAGTAGAGATGGGCTGGAGCTACAGGTCCAGCACCAACCCCCTGCCAGTAGAGGGGGGGTTGGAGCCACAGGTCCAGCACCAACCCCCGTGCCAGTAGAAGGGGACTAGAGCTACAGGTCCAGAACGAATCCCCGGCCAGTAGAAAGGGCTGGAGCTACAGGCCCAGGACGAACCCCCTGCCAGTAGATGGGGGCTAGAGCTACAGGTCCAGTACCAACTCCCTGCCAGTAGAAAGGGCTGGAGCTACAGGTCCAGCACCAACCCCCAGCCAGTAGAGGGGGCTGGAGCTACAGGTCCAGCACCAACCCCCTGCCAGTAGAGGGGGGCTTGAGCTACAGGTCCAGTACCAACCCCCTGCCAGTAGAGGGGGGCTGGAGCTACAGGTCCAGTACCAAAACCCTGCCAGTAGAGAGGGGGGAGGGGGGAGCTACAGGTCTAACACCAACCCCCTGCCAGTAGAGGGGGGCTGGAGCTACAGGTCCAGCACCAAACCCCGCCAGTAGAGGGGGGCTGGAGCTACAGGTCTAGCACCAACCCCCTGCCAGTAGAGGGGGGGCTGGAGCTACAGGTTCAGTACCAGCCTCCTGCCAGTAGAGGGGGTGGGCTGAAGCTACAGGTCCAGCACCAACCCCCTGCCAGCAAAGAGGGGGGGGGCTGGAGCTACAGGTCCAGAACCAACCCCCTATCAGTAGAGGGGGACTGGAGCTACAGGTCCAGCACCAACCTCCCTGCCAGTAGAAGGGGCTGGAGCTACAGATCCAGCACAAAACCCCGCCAGTAGAGGGGGGCTGGAGCTACAGGTCTAGCACCAACCCCCTGCCAGTAGAGGGGGGTGGATTTACAGGTCCAGCACCATCCCCCTGCCAGTAGAGGGAAGCTGGAGCTGCAGGTCCAGCACCAACCCCCTGCCAGTAGAGGGGGGCTGGAGCTACAGGTCCACAACCAACCCCCTGCCAGTAGAGGTGAACTGGAGCTACAGGTCCAGCACCAACCCCCTGCCAGTAGAGGGGGGCGGGAGCTACAGGTCCAGCACCAACCCCCTTGCCAGTAGAGGGGGGGCTGGAGCTACAGGTACAGCATCAACCCCCCCTGCCAGTAAAGGGGCGGGGGCTGGAACTACAGGTCTAGCACCAACCCCCTGCCAGTAGAGGGGGGGGGGCTGGAGCTACAGGCCTAGCACCAATCACCTGTCAGTAGAGGGGGAGCTCGAGCTACAGGTCCGGCACCACCCCCTGCCAGTAGAGGTGAACTGGAGTTACAGGTCCAGCACCAACCCCCTGCCAGTACAGGGGGGCTGGAGCTACAGTTCCAGCACCAACTCCCTGCCAGTAGAGGGGGACTGGAGCTACAGTTCCAGCAACAACCCCTGCCAGTAGAGGAAGACTGGAGCTACAGGTCCAGCACTAACCCCCTGCCAGTAGAGGGGGGCTCGAGCTACAGGTCCAGCACCAACCCCCTGCCTGCAGAGGAATGCTGGTGCTTCAGGTCCAGCGCCAACCCCTGCCAGTAAAGGAGGGGATGGAGCTACAGGTACAGCACCAACCCCCTTGCCAGTAGAGCAGTCTAGAGCTACAGGTCTCACACCAACCCCTGCCAGTAGAGGAAAGCTGGAGCTACAGGTCCAGCACCAACCCCGTGCCAGTAGAGGGGGGCTGGAGCTACAGTTCAGCACCAACCCCCTGCCTGTAGAGAGGGCTGGAGCTTCAGGTTCAGCACCAACCCCCTGACAGTAGAGGGGCCTGGAGCTACAGGTCCAGCACCAACCCCCTGCCAGTAGAAGGGGCTGGAGCTACAGGTCCAGCACCAACCCCCTGCCAATACAGGGGGGCTGGAGTTACATGTCCAACACCAACCCCCTGCCAGCAGAGAGAGGGGGTTCCTTTAGCTACAGGTCCAGCACCAACTCCAGCCAGTAGATGGAGGCTGGAGCTACAGGCCCAGGACCAACCCCCTGCCGGTAGAGGTGGGCTGGAGCTACAGGTCCACCACCAACCCCCTGCCAGTAGAGGGGGGCTGGAGCTACAGGTACAGCACCAACCCCCTGCCAGTAGAGGGGGTGCTGGAGCTTCAGGTCCAGCACCAACCCCCTGCCAGTAGAGGTGGGCTGGAGCTACAGGTCCAGAAACAACCCCCTGCCAGTAGAGGTGGGTTGGAGATACAGGTCCAGAACCAACCCCCTGGGATTAGAGAGGGGTGGGGTGGAGCTACAGGTCGAGCACCAACCCCCTGCCAGTAGAGGGGGGGGCTGGAGCTACAGGTCCAGCACCAACCCCCTGCCAGTAGAGGGGGGGCTAGAACTACAGGTCTAGCACTAACTTCCTGCTAGTAGAGATGGGCTGGAGCTACAGGTCCAGAACCAACCCTCTGCTAGTAGAGGTGGGCTGGAGCTACAGGTCCAGCACCAACCCCCTGCCAGTATAGAGGGGCGGGGGTGGAGCTACAGGTCCAGCACCGACCCTCTGCTAGTAGAGGGGGCTGGAGCTATAGTTCCAGCACCAACCCCCTGCCAGTAAAGGGGGGCTGGAGTTACAGCACCAACCCCCTGCCAGTAGAGACGGGGCTGTAACTACAGGTCCAGCACCAACCCCCTGCCAGTATAGGGGGGGGGGGCTGGAGATACAGGTCCAGCACTAACCCCCGGCCAGTAGATGTGGGCTGTAGCTACAGGTCGAGCATCAACCCTCTGCTAGTAGAGGGGGGCTGGAGCTACAGGTCCAGCACCAACCCCCTGCCAGTAGAGTGGGGCTGTAGCTACAGATCCAGCACCAACTCTCTGCCAGTAGAGTTGGGCTGGAGCTACAGGTCTAGCACTAATCCTCAGCCAGTAGAGAGAGGGGGGGGGGGGCTGGAGCTACAGGTCCAACACCAACCCCCTGCCAGTAAAGGGGTGCTGGAGCTACAGGTCCAGAACCAACCCCCTGCCAGTAGAGGGGGAGGGGGGCAGGAGCTACAGGCCTAGCGCCAACCCGCTGCCAGTAGAGGGGGGGTGGCTGGAGCTTCAGGTCCAGCACCAACCCCCTGCCAGTAGAGGGGGGGCTGGATATACAGTTCCAGCACCAACCCCTTGCCAGTAGAGGGGGGGGGGCTGGAGCTACAGGTCCAGCACCACCCCTCTGCCAGTAGAGGGGGGGGGGGCTGGAGCTACAGGGCCAGCACCAACCCTCTGCCAGTAGAGGGGGGCTGGAGCTACAAGTCCACCATCACCCTGCCAGTAGAAGGGGACTGGAGCTACAGGTCCATCACCAACCCCCTGCCAGTAGAGGTGGAGTGGAGCTACAGGTCCACAACCAACCCCCCTGCCAGTAGAGGTTTACTGGAGCTACAGGTCCAGCACCAACCCCCTGCCAGTAGAGGGGGGGGCTGGAGCTACAGGTACATCACCAACCCTCTGCCAGTAGAGGTTTACTGGAGCTACAGGTCCACAACCAACCCTTTGCCAGTAGAGGTGGACTGGAGCTACAGGTCCAGCACCAACCCCCTGCCAGTAGAGGTGGGCTGGAGCTACAGGTCCAGCACCAACCCCCTGCTAGTAGAAGGGAGCTGGAGCTACAGGTCCAGCACCAACCCCCTGCCAGTAGAGGGGGGCTGGAGCTACAGGTCCAGCACCAACCCCCTACCAGTAGAAGGGGACTGGAGTTACAGGTCCAGAACCAACCCTCTTCCAGTATAGGAGGGGATGGAGCTACAGGTCCAGCACCTAACCCCTTCCAGTATAGGGGGTCTGGAGCTACAGATCCAGCACCAACTCCCTGCCAGTAGAGAGGGGGGCTGGAGCTACAGGTCCAGCACCAACCCCCTACCAGTAGAGGGGCGGCTAGAGCTACAGGTACAGCATCAACCCCCCTGCCAGTAAAGGGGCGGGGGCTGGAACTACAGGTCTAGCACCAACCCCCTGCCAGTATAGGGGGGGGCTGGAGCTACAGGCCCAGCACCAATCACCTGTCAGTATAGGGGTGGGGTGTCTGGAGCTACAGGTCCAGCACCATCCCCCTGCCAGTAGAGGGGGGGCTCGAGCTACAGGTCCGGCACCAACCCCTTGCCAGTAGAAGGGGGCTGGAGCTACAGGTCCACAACCAACCCCCTGCCAGTAGAGGTGGGCTGGAGCTACATGTTCAGGACCAACCCCCTGCCAGTACAGGGGGGCTGGAGCTACAGGCTCAGAACCAACCCCCTGATATTAGAAGGGAGCTGGAGCTACAGGTCCAGCACCAACCCCCTGCCAATAGAAGGGGACTGGAGCTACAGGTCCAGAACCAACCCTCTTCCAGTATAGGAGGGGATGGAGCTACAGGTCCAGCACCTAACCCCTTCCAGTATAGGGGGTCTGGAGCTACAGATCCAGCACCAACCCCCTGCCAGTAGAGGGGGGGCTGGAGCTACAGGTCCAGCACCAACCCCCTACCAGTAGAGGGGGGGCTGGAGCTACAGGTCCAGCACCAACCCCCTGCCTGTAGACTGGGGGGGGGCTGGAGCTACAGGTCCAGCACCAACCCCCTGCCAGTAGAGGGAAGAGGGCTGGAGCTTCAGGTCCAGCACCAACCCCCTGCCAGTAGAGGGGGGCCGGAGCTACAGGTCCAGCACCAACCTCCTTGCCAGTAGAGGGGGGGGCTGGAGCTACAGGTACAGCATCAACCCCCCCTGCCAGCAAAGGGGCGGGGGCTGGAACTACAGGTCTAGCACCAACCCCCTGCCAGTATAGGGGGGGGGGGGCTGGAGCTACAGGCCCAGCACCAATCACCTGTCAGTAGAGGAGTGGGGTGTCTGGAGCTACTGGTCTAGCACCATCCCCCTGCCAGTAGAGGGGGGCTCGAGCTACAGGTCCGGCACCAACCCCCTGCCAGTAGAGGGGGGCTGGAGCTACAGGTCCAGCACCAACCCCCTGCCAGTAGAGGGGGCTGGAGCTACAGGTCCAGCACCAACCCCCTGCCAGTAGAGGGGGCTGGAGCTACAGGTCTAGAACCAACCCCGTACCAGTAGAGGGGGGCTGGAGCTACAGGTCCAGAAACAACCCCCTGACAGTAGAGGTGGGTTGGAGATACAGGTCCAGAACCAACCCCCTGGGATTAGAGAGGGGGTGGGGTGGAGCTACAGGTCAAGCACCAACCCCCTGCCAGTAGAGGGGGGCTGGAGCAACAGGTCCAGCACCAACCTCCTGCCAGTAGAGGGGGGGGGGGGCTGGAACTACAGGTCTAGCACCAACTTCCTGCCAGTAGACATGGGCTGGAGCTACAGGTCCAGAACCAACCCTCTGCTACTAGAGGTGGGCTGGAGCTACAGGTCCAGCACCAACCCCCTGCCAGTAGAGAGGGGGGGGGGTGGTGGAGCTACAGGTCCAGCACCAACCCTCTGCCAGTAGAGGGGGCTCGAGCTATAGTTCCAGCACCTACCCCCTGCCAGTAAAGGGGGGCTGGAGTTACAGCACCAACCCCCTGCCAGTAGAGAGGGGGCTGTAACTACAGGTCCAGCACCAACCCCCTGCCAGTAGAGAGGGGGGGCTGGAGATACAGGTGCAGCACTAACCCCCTGCCAGTAGATGTGGGCTGGAGCTACAGGTCGAGCATCAACCCCCTGCTAGTAGAGGGGGCTGGAGCTACAGGTCCAGCACCAACCCCCTTCCAGTAGAGTGGGGCTGTAGCTACAGATCCAGCACCAACTCTCTGCCAGTAGAGTTGGGCTGGAGCTACAGGTCTAGCACTAATCCCCAGCCAGTAGAGAAGGGGGGCTGGAGCTACAGGTCCAGCACCAACCCCCTGTCAGTAGAACGGGGCTGGAGCTACAGGTTCAGCACCCCACCCCTTGCCAGTAGAGGGGGGTTGTAGCTACAAGTCCAACACCAACCCCCTGCCAGTAAAGGGGGGCTGGAGCTACAGGTCCAGCACCAACCCCCTGCCAGTAGAGGGGGGGGTGGCTGGAGCTTCAGGTCCAGCACCACCCCTCTGCCAGTAGAGGGGGGGGCTGGAGCTACAGGTCCAGCACCAACCCCCTGCCAGTAGAGGGGGGCTGGAGCTACAGGTCCACCAACACCCTGCCAGTAGAAGGGGACTGGAGCTACAGGTCCAGCACCAACCCCCTGCCAGTAGAGGGGGGGGGGGCTGGAGCTACAGGTCCAGCACCACCCCTCTGTCAGTAGAGGGGGGGGCTGGAGCTACAGGTCCAGCACCAACCCCCTGCCAGTAGATGTGGGCTGGAGCTACAGGTCCACCAACACCCTGCCAGTAGAAGGGGGCTGGAGCTACAGGTCCAGCACCAACCCCCTGCCAGTAGAGGGGGGCTGGAGCTACAGGTACAGCATCAACCCTCTGCCAGTAAAGGGGCGGGGGCTGGAACTACAGGTCTAGCACCAACATCCTGCCAGTATAGGGGGGGGGCTGGAGCTACAGGCCCAGCACCAATCACCTGTCAGTATAGGGGTGGGGTGTCTGGAGCTACAGGTCCAGCACCATCCCCCTGCCAGTAGAGGGGGGGCTCGAGCTACAGGTCCGGCACCAACCCCTTGCCAGTAGAAGGGGGCTGGAGCTACAGGTCCACAACCAACCCCCTGCCAGTAGAGGAGGGCTGGAGCTACAGGTCCAGCACCAACCCCCTGCCAGTAGAAGGGGACTGGAGTTACAGGTCCAGAACCAACCCTCTTCCAGTATAGGAGGGGATGGAGCTACAGGTCCAGCACCTAACCCCTTCCAGTATAGGGGGTCTGGAGCTACAGATCCAGCACCAACTCCCTGCCAGTAGAGAGGGGGGCTGGAGCTACAGGTCCAGCACCAACCCCCTACCAGTAGAGGGGGGGCTAGAGCTACAGGTACAGCATCAACCCCCCTGCCAGTAAAGGGGCGGGGCTGGAACTACAGGTCTAGCACCAACCCCCTGCCAGTATAGGGGGGGAGGGGGGTCTGGAGCTACAGGCCCAGCACCAATCACCTGTCAGTATAGGGGTGGGGTGTCTGGAGCTACAGGTCCAGCACCATCCCCCTGCCAGTAGAGGGGGGCTCGAGCTACAGGTCCGGCACCAACCCCTTGCCAGTAGAAGGGGGCTGGAGCTACAGGTCCACAACCAACCCCCTGCCAGTAGAGGTGGGCTGGAGCTACATGTTCAGGACCAACCCCCTGCCAGTACAGGGGGGCTGGAGCTACTGGCTCAGAACCAACCCCCTGATAGTAGAAGGGAGCTGGAGCTACAGGTCCAGCACCAACCCCCTGCCAGTAGAGGGGGGCTGGAGCTACAGGTCCAGCACCAACCCCCTGCCAATAGAAGGGGACTGGAGCTACAGGTCCAGAACCAACCCTCTTCCAGTATAGGGGGGGGGGGTGGCTGGAGCTTCAGGTCCAGCACCACCCCTCTGCCAGTAGAGGGGGGGGGGGGGCTGGAGCTACAGGTCCAGCACCAACCCCCTGCCAGTAAAGGGGGGCTGGAGCTACAGGTCCAGCACCAACCCCCTGCCAGTAGAAGGGGGGGGGGTGGCTGGAGCTTCAGGTCCAGCACCACCTTTCTGCCAGTAGAGGGGGGGGCTGGAGCTACAGGTCCAGCACCAACCCCCTGCCAGTAGAGGGGGGCTGGAGCTACAGGTCCACCAACACCCTGCCAGTAGAAGGGGACTGGAGCCACAGGTCCAGCACCAACCCCCTGCCAGTAGAGGGGGGGGTGGCTGGAGCTTCAGGTCCAGCACCAACCCCCTGCCAGTAGAGGGGGGCTGGAGCTACAGGTCCAGCACCAACCCCCTGCCAATAGAAGGGGACTGGAGCTACAGGTCCAGAACCAACCCTCTTCCAGTATAGGGGGGGGTGGCTGGAGCTTCAGGTCCAGCACCACCCCTCTGCCTGTAGAGGGGGGGGCTGGAGCTACAGGTCCAGCACCAACCCCCTGCCAGTAAAGGGAGGCTGGAGCTACAGGTCCAGCACCAACCCCCTGCCAGTAGAAGGGGGGGGGGTGGCTGGAGCTTCAGGTCCAGCACCACCCCTCTGCCAGTAGAGGGGGGGGGGCTGGAGCTACAGGTCCAGCACCAACCCCCTGCCAGTAGAGGGGGGCTGGAGCTACAGGTCCACCAACACCCTGCCAGTAGAAGGGGACTGGAGCTACAGGTCCAGCACCAACCCCCTGCCAGTAGAGGGGGGGGGTGGCTGGAGCTTCAGGTCCAGCACCACCCCTCTGCCAGTAGAGGGGGGGGGGCTGGAGCTACAGGTCCAGCACCAACCCCCTGCCAGTAGAAAGGGGCTGGAGCTACAGGTCCACCAACACCCTGCCAGTAGAAGGGGACTGGAGCTACAGGTCCAGCACCAACCCCCTGCCAGTAGAGGGGGGGCTGGAGCTACAGTTCCAGCACCAACCCCCTGCCAGTAGAGGGGGGGCTGGAGCTATAGGTCCAGCACCACCCCTCTGCCAGTAGAGGGGGGGGGGGCTGGAGCTACAGGTCCAGCACCAACCCCCTGCCAGTAGAGGGGGGCTGGAGCTACAGGTCCACCAACACCCTGCCAGTAGAAGGGGACTGGAGCTACAGGTCCAGCACCAACCCCCTGCCAGTAGAGGGGGGCTGGAGCTACAGGTACAGCATCAACCCTCTGCCAGTAAAGGGGCGGGGGCTGGAACTACAGGTCTAGCACCAACATCCTGCCAGTATTGGGGGGGGGGGGCTGGAGCTACAGGTCCAGCACCATCCCCCTGCCAGTAGAGGGGGGGCTCGAGCTACAGGTCCGGCACCAACCCCTTGCCAGTAGAAGGGGGCTGGAGCTACAGGTCCACAACCAACCCCCTGCCAGTAGAGGTGGGCTGGAGCTACAGGTCCAGCACCAACCCCCTGCCAGTAGAAGGGGACTGGAGTTACAGGTCCAGAACCAACCCTCTTCCAGTATAGGAGGGGATGGAGCTACAGGTCCAGCACCTAACCCCTTCCAGTATAGGGGGTCTGGAGCTACAGGTCCAGCACCAACTCCCTGCCAGTAGAGAGGGGGGCTGGAGCTACAGGTCCAGCACCAACCCCCTACCAGTAGAGGGGGGGCTAGAGCTACAGGTACAGCATCAACCCCCCTGCCAGTAAAGGGGCGGGGGCTGGAACTACAGGTCTAGCTCCAACCCCCTTCCAGTATAGGGGGGGGGGCTGGAGCTACAGGCCCAGCACCAATCACCTGTCAGTATAGGGGTGGGGTGTCTGGAGCTACAGGTCCAGCACGATCCCCCTGCCAGTAGAGGGGGGGGCTCGAGCTACAGGTCCGGCACCAACCCCTTGCCAGTAGAAGGGGGCTGGAGCTACAGGTCCACAACCAACCCCCTGCCAGTAGAGGTGGGCTGGAGCTACATGTTCAGGACCAACCCCCTGCCAGTACAGGGGGGCTGGAGCTACAGGCTCAGAACCAACCCGCTGATAGTAGAAGGGAGCTGGAGCTACAGGTCCAGCACCAACCCCCTGCCAGTAGAGGGGGGCTGGAGCTACAGGTCCAGCACCAACCCCCTGCCAATAGAAGGGGACTGGAGCTACAGGTCCAGCACCAACCCCCTGCCAGTAGAGGGGGGCTGGAGCTACAGTTCCAGCACCAACCCCCTGCCAGTAGAGGGGGGGGTGGCTGGAGCTTCAGGTCCAGCACCACCCCTCTGCCAGTAGAGGGGGGGGGGGGCTGGAGCTACAGGTCCAGCACCAACCCCCTGCCAGTAGAGGGGGGCTGGAGCTACAGGTCCACCAACACCCTGCCAGTAGAAGGGGACTGGAGCTACAGGTCCAGCACCAACCCCCTGCCAGTAGAGGGGGGGGGCTGGAGCTACAGTTCCAGCACCAACCCCCTGCCAGTAGAGGGGGGGGCTGGAGCTACAGGTCCAGCACCACCCCTCTGCCAGTAGAGGGGGGGGGCTGGAGCTACAGGTCCAGCACCAACCCCCTGCCAGTAGAAGGGGGCTGGAGCTACAGGTCCACCAACACCCTGCCAGTAGAAGGGGACTGGAGCTACAGGTCCAGCACCAACCCCCTGCCAGTAGAGGGGGGCTGGAGCTACAGGTACAGCATCAACCCTCTGCCAGTAAAGGGGCGGGGGCTGGAACTACAGGTCTAGCACCAACATCCTGCCAGTATAGGGGGGGGGGGGCTGGAGCTACAGGCCCAGCACCAATCACCTGTCAGTATAGGGGTGGGGTGTCTGGAGCTACAGGTCCAGCACCATCCCCCTGCCAGTAGAGGGGGGGCTCGAGCTACAGGTCCGGCACCAACCCCCTGCTAGTAGAAGGGAGCTGGAGCTACAGGTCCAGCACCAACCCCCTGCCAGTAGAGGGGGGCTGGAGCTACAGGTCCAGCACCAACCCCCTGCCAGTAGAAGGGGACTGGAGTTACAGGTCCAGAACCAACCCTCTTCCAGTATAGGAGGGGATGGAGCTACAGGTCCAGCACCTAACCCCTTCCAGTATAGGGGGTCTGGAGCTACAGATCCAGCACCAACTCCCTAGCTGCCAGTAGAGAGGGGGGCTGGAGCTACAGGTCCAGCACCAACCCCCTACCAGTAGAGGGGGGGCTAGAGCTACAGGTACAGCATCAACCCCCCTGCCAGTAAAGGGGCGGGGGCTGGAACTACAGGTCTAGCACCAATCACCTGTCAGTATAGGGGTGGGGTGTCTGGAGCTACAGGTCCAGCACCATCCCCCTGCCAGTAGAGGGGGGGGGGCTCGAGCTACAGGTTCGGCACCAACCCCTTGCCAGTAGAAGGGGGCTGGAGCTACAGGTCCACAACCAACCCCCTGCCAGTAGAGGTGGGCTGGAGCTACATGTTCAGGACCAACCCCCTGCCAGTACAGGGGGGCTGGAGCTACAGGCTCAGAACCAACCCCCTGATAGTAGAAGGGAGCTGGAGCTACAGGTCCAGCACCAACCCCCTGACAGTAGAGGGGGGCTGGAGCTACAGGTCCAGCACCAACCCCCTGCCAATAGAAGGGGACTGGAGCTACAGGTCCAGAACCAACCCTCTTCCAGTATAGGAGGGGATGGAGCTACAGGTCCAGCACCTAACCCCTTCCAGTATAGGGGGTCCGGAGCTACAGATCCAGCACCAACCCCCTACCAGTAGAGGGGGGGCTGGAGCTACAGGTCCAGCACCAACCCCCTGCCTGTAGACTGGGGGGGGGGGGCTGGAGCTACAGGTCCAGCACCAACCCCCTGCCAGTAGAGGGAAGAGGGCTGGAGCTTCAGGTCCAGCACCAACCCCCTGCCAGTAGAGGGGGGCCGGAGCTACAGGTCCAGCACCAACCTCCTTGCCAGTAGAGGGGGGGCTGGAGCTACAGGTACAGCATCAACCCCCCCTGCCAGTAAAGGGGCGGGGGCTGGAACTACAGGTCTAGCACCAACCCCCTGCCAGTATAGGGGGGGGGGGCTGGAGCTACAGGCCCAGCACCAATCACCTGTCAGTAGAGGAGTGGGGTGTCTGGAGCTACAGGTCCAGCACCATCCCCCTGCCAGTAGAGGGGGGCTCGAGCTACAGGTCCGGCACCAACCCCCTGCCAGTAGAGGGGGGTTGGAGCTACAGGTCCAGCACCAACCCCCTGCCAGTAGAGGGGGCTGGAGCTACAGGTCCAGCACCAACCCCCTGCCAGTAGAGGGGGCTGGAGCTACAGGTCTAGAACCAACCCCGTACCAGTAGAGGGGGGCTGGAGCTACAGGTCCAGAAACAACCCCCTGACAGTTGAGGTGGGTTGGAGATACAGGTCCAGAACCAACCCCCTGGGATTAGAGAGGGGGTGGGGTGGAGCTACAGGTCAAGCACCAACCCCCTGCCAGTAGAGGGGGGCTGGAGCTACAGGTCCAGCACCAACCTCCTGCCAGTAGAGGGGGGGGGGCCTGGAACTACAGGTCTAGCACCAACCCCCTGCCTGTAGACTGGGGGGGGGGGCTGGAGCTACAGGTCCAGCACCAACCCCCTGCCAGTAGAGGGAAGAGGGCTGGAGCTTCAGGTCCAGCACCAACCCCCTGCCAGTAGAGGGGGGCCGGAGCTACAGGTCCAGCACCAACCTCCTTGCCAGTAGAGGGGGGGCTGGAGCTACAGGTACAGCATCAACCCCCCCTGCCAGTAAAGGGGCGGGGGCTGGAACTACAGGTCTAGCACCATCCCCCTCCCAGCAAACAATTTTAGGTTGCCACAACATATCTGGAAAGTATTTGAAAGTATTGGAAACGTTTGTTTTATCGTATCAGATACGATATTGTGTGTGGACTTAAATAGGTTTCCAAAACTTATAACCAAGACATATGTATCTAACACTAATTTGAGATGTTGTGGCAACTTTACACTCCTAACATGAGTCATTCATAATCCATTCATATACCAATATGAATCTCTTATGAAAGGTTTGAGCCAATAATCTGAGCCATTTTCACATCTTTGTGTTTAAAGTTAAATTTCTTGAAATTAAATTATATTTTATATTATATTATTTTTATTATATTTTATATTATATTATTATTTTCAATTTAAATATTAAAACCAATTTAAGGGTAAAAAAAATCTAATAATTTATATTTCTTTTATTATTTACTAACAATTATAATTATTTACTAACGGAGAGAGGGGAGGCTGTACGGCGGAGAGTGGCGGCTGTGGCGGACAGTGGCGGCGGTGGCGGATAGTGGCGGCGGGCGGACAGTGGCGGCGGCGGGCGGACAGTGGCGGCGGGCGGACAGTAGCGGCGGTGGCGGATAGTGGCGGCGGGCGGACAGTGGCGGCGGTGGCGGATAGTGGCGGCGGGCGGACAGTGGCGGTGGCGGACAGTGGCGGCGGGCGGACAGTGGCGTCGGGCGGACAGTGGCGGCGGTGGCGGATAGTGGCGGCGGGCGGACAGTGGCGGCGGACGGACAGTGGCGGCGGCGGGCGGACAGTGGCGGCGGCGGGCGGACAGTGGCGGCGGCGGGCGGACAGTGGCGGCGGCGGGCGGACAGTGGCGGCGGCGGGCGGACAGTGGAGGCGGCGGGCGGACAGTGGAGGCGGCGGGCGGACAGTGGTGGCGGCGGGCGGACAGTGGTGGCGGCGGGCGGACAGTGGTGGCGGCGGGCGGACAGTGGTGGCGGCGAGTAGTAGGGTGTACAGTCCACAGGCTACTTTTTTTTTGGCGGGAGGACCCCTGTGAGTTGTACAGACTCACAGGTAACTTTTTTTTTTTTTGGCGAGAGGACCCCTGTGGACTGTACGACTCACAGGTAACTTTTTTTTTTTCTGGAAATTCATGTTTAGCATGTCGGGGTTTTCAGGTAAATTTTGTCAGTCACAGATTTTAAAAGATATGAGAAAAATAATGTCATACGAGTTTGTTAAAGTTCTTATGAGAAAAATAATTTCCGAGACTTAGAAGTTTGTTAAGGGCTTATGGAACAAATTCAAGTAACGTATGTAGCTCTTTAGGGTTTCCAGGAGAACTCTACGGACATATTTTACATGTTTTCAACTTACAAAAATCGTCTATGTAAGCCTTAGTTATTCATGTAAATTTAGAAAGTCACCTGTGTAAGTCATGGTTTTCAGGGGTTCGTACATCACACCCCCTCCCTCCCCCCTTACCTCGCAATCTCTCGCGTCACCTTTATTTACCTTACGCCCGGCCAGCCAGTCGCCTCTTATCATATCTTATCTTCTCCATAATATCTGGACCGTCCCTCCTCTCTCTCTCCTCCTTTCAGTTCAGTTCAGCTATTTTCCAACATCGTATGTTTGCTCCTTTTCATTAAGCAAGTCAGTTTTACACAAATAAATCGTGTTAGTAAGCAAGTTCTAGCTCACGTTCCCCCACCTTAGTCCCCTGTCGTATAATGAATACTATCATTCCAATCCCTCTAAAATTTAAAAATAATCATATTTCAAACGTAGTTCAATACAGTAATTTAGTTACCAAGCTCCAGCGCTTGTCCTCCGCCTTAGCTCTCTCTCATATCTTCGTTAGTAACAGTCCAATTTCCCTGAAATTTTTACCCTCTGTATTTCAGGCTCCGTAAATAAGATCAAAACAGTTATCGAGCTCCAGCGCTTGTCCCCCACCTTATTTCGTTTTATACAAGATCGTTAGTAACAGTCCAATTTCCCTGAAATTTTTACCCTCTGTATTTCAGACACCGTAAATAAAATCAAGTCAGTTACTGAACTCCAGCTCTCGTCCCCGCCTTAGTTCTCTTTCATATCTTTGTAAATAATACATCAATTCCCCTGAAATTTTTACCCTCTGTATTTCAGACACCGTAAATAAAATCAAGTCAGTTATCGAGCTCCAGCTCTCGTCCCCGCCTTAGTTCTCCTTCGTATCTTTGTAAATAACCCATCAATTTCCCCGAAATTAAAAGCAGACATACTTCAAAGTTAGTAAATAAGATCAAGTCAGTTACTGAGCTCCAGCTCTCGTCCCCCCTTAGTTCTCTCTCGTATCTTTGTAAATAAACCATCAAGAAATTTTTACCCGCTGTATTTCAGACATAGTAAATATGAAGTAAACAATTATAAAACTCTAGCTCTTGTCCTCTGTCCAAGCTCACTTTTGTAAAAGCATTACTCTCAGTCTTCAAAGTTTTTCAGACATAGTAAATAAAAACCAGTTCAGTTATCAAGTTTCAACTCTTGTGCCCCAGCTTAGTTCATTTGTACAAGTTCTTTATTTTCCAACTAAATCACCCTCAGATTTAAGATCACCTTATTTTCTAACGTAGTAAATTCCATCTTCATTAGCAAAGCTCCATTCCTCAGCCTTAGATCATCAGACATAAATATTTTCGATCAAGTCCCTCTCCAGCCTATGTTCACTATGTTCTTTGTCATGTTTTCATGTGCATCATATCAATCCCCAACGTATCAAAACCTTCATACTCATACTGTATTCATATTTTCTCTATGTTCAGCTGTGTTCTTCACATTTTGTCCATGTTTTCTGTGTTCACTCCATGTTCTTCAAATGTTCACAGTCCCATTCAGTTCAATATTTTCACAAGTATCTCCATTTTTTCTGTAATCTTTCTCTTAGTCTCATTATGTTCTCTACAAATTCTAGTCATATTTTCTATGTTTTCATATGTTCATCACATTTTCTCTTTACAACTTTTATACTCAATATTCATGCTAACTTCCATATTTTGTGTTCTTTTCCAATATTCATGTATTCTCTACAAGTTCATGTTCCTCACAAGATCACTTCGTTTTTTCACCTTTTTCTTACATGTTTTCTACATTCTTTGTCATATTCTCCATGTTCTTCACAACCTCCATTGTTTTTTATGTTCTTTGTATCTCCCTATTCTCCTTATCATGTTTGTCATGTTCATCTGTATTCATCAACAATTTTAGTCACCAAGTGTTATTTTCAATGTTCCCCATAGTAATTCTCGTTATCAACTTAATAGTCTACCATTCATGTTCTAAACAAAATCTACTCTTTATTCAGTTCCAAATTTACATAGACAAACTTTCTTGTAACTTCTCAACTAAAAATCTTTCACCAATCAACTGAAAATATCAGTCACTTTTCGTCACTTTTCTTAACTAAAACAATCCTTTCTCTTAGCAGAAAATTGTCAAAGGAAACTTCTTTCAGCACTTTTCTTAACAGCCGCTATGTTTCATCAAGTAAAAAAAAAATTGTCAAAGGAATCTTTCCAAAACTGTTCATAACTAAACATATTCCCCATTCATCAGAAAATAACCGTGTTAATCATGTTTCATTGTCATTTCATAACTAAAATTATCTGCCAATCATCAGAAAATAGCCGTGTTCTTCATGTTTCATTGTCTTTTGCTCATTTCATAACTAAAATTATCCATCAATCAACTAGAAAATAGTCAGGATAATCTCTTTCAACACCGTTCTTATAAAACAACCTTTCGTTAGCTAAAAATTGTCAAAGGAAACTTCTTTCAGCACTGTTCATAACTAACTTTATCCATCGTCAAGTAAGAAAATATAGTCAAAGATATCTATCATCGTCGTTCTTAACTGACATTTATACTTTGTGGAGCACTAAAAATAGTCAAATGTAACTTTTTCAACACTTTCGTAACTAAAATTATATGTCGCTAAGTAAGAAAAATAGTCAAAGGTGCTCTCCGTTACACCAAAGTTACTCTTCGAGAAATCAAAGACACTCTTCAATACATCAAGGACTTACTCAAAGACACCAAAGTTACACTCTAAGACATCCTTCGAGACATCAAAGACATCCTTTAAGACTTCAAGGGCACTCTTCGAGATATCAAAAGACACTCTCAAACACTCAAAATTTACTCGCATCCTCAAAGTTATTCTCAGAGTCATCAAAAAGTTAATCTCAGTCATCAAAATGCTATTCTCTAAGTAGCCTTTCGTTCATCAGAGAAACTTTCTAAGACATCTTCGTTCATTAAAGTTAATCTCAGAGGCATAAAAGTTATTCTCGGAGCTATCAAAATTAATCTCTAAAACAACAAAAGTTAATCTCTGTCATCAAAGTTGATCTGCAAGATATCTTCGAGACATCAAAGTTACTTTTCATTACATCAAAGACGCATTCAAATACTACCCATGTTCTCAGAAGTCATTCTCAAAGTCATCAAAGTTATTCAAAGAGCTAACAAAAGTTATTCTCAGAGTCACCTTCGTTCTTCAGAGAAACTTTCCAAAACATCTTTGTTCATCAAAGTTATTCTCAGAGTTATAAAAGTAATTCTCAGAGCTATCAAAAGTTGTTCTCAAAGTCATCAAAGTCATTCACAGAGTCATCAAAGCTATATTCAGAGTCACTTTCGTTCATTAGAGAAACTTTCAAAACATCTATGTTCAAAAAGTTATTCTCAAAGACATCAAAAGTTAATCTTCTGCTCATCAAAGTTATTCTCTATATCATCTAAAGTTATTCCCCGAGACATCAAAGTTTTTCTCAGAGACATCAAAGTTATTCTCAGAGTCATCAAAGATATTTCAGAGACATCTAAAGTTAATTTCTATGTTATAAAGTTATTCTCAGAGACATCTAAAGTTAATCTTGGTCATCAAACTTGTTCTCTAAACATCAATGTTGTTCTCCAAGACATCAAAGATGTTCTCAAAATCATAAAAGTTATTCCCAGAGCTATCAAAGTTATTCTCAAAGTCATCAAAGTTATTCAAAGAGCTAACAAAAGTTATACTCTAAGTAACCTTTCGTTCATCAGAGAAGCTTTCTAAGACATCTTCGTTCATCAATGTTGATCTCTAAGTCACCTTTGTTCATCAAAGAAACTCTCCTTCTTCCATCAAGTTATACTTTAAGACAACATTGTTGTTCTCTAAGACATCTTCAGGCATAAAATTTCTCTCCAAATGTAACTAGTTCAGCTTTCATATCAAACTTACACTTCTGTTAAACATATTTTCTTAGACATTTTACCTTTTAAACTGTTCTCTGAACTACACTGTTCAAACCTACGTAACCTATCCTCTCCACCCAATGTTACTTAGTTAACGTAACGTTCCTAAAACTTTACCTATCCTACATAACTTACCTTACCTACCTTTCCTAACTTAACCTGCATAACCTATCTTACCTAACTTTACCTATATTACCTTACCATACCTTACCTATCTTACCTGACTTTACCTATCTTACCTAACTTAACCTGCATAACCTAACTTTACCTATGTTACCTTTACCTACCTTACCTAACCTAACCTAACCTAACCTAACCTAACTTACCTATGTTACCTTACCTTACTATCTTACCTAACTTTACCTATCCTAACATAACTTACCTTACCCTATCCTTACCTAACTTAACCTGCTTAACCATCTTACCTTACCTTACCTACCTTTCCTAACTTAACCTGCTTAACCTATCTTACCTATCTTACCTAACTTTACCATGTTACCTTACCTTACCTACCTTACCTAACCTATCTTACCTAACCTAACCTAACTTTACCTATGTTACCTAACCTAACCTACCTTTCCTAACCTATCCTATCCTAACCTAACTTACCTTTACCTATGTTACCTTACCTTACCTACCTTTCCTAACTTAACCTGCTTAACCTATCTTACCTATCGTACCTAACTTTACCTATGTTACCTTACCTTACCTACCTTTCCTAACTTAACCTGCTTAACCTATCTTACCTATCTTACCTAACTTTACCTATCTTACCTAACTTAACCTTCATAACCTAACTTTACCTATCCTAACATAACTTACCTTACCTTCCCTATCTTACCTAACTTAACCTATCTTAACATAACTTACCTTACCTTACCTTACCTAACTTAACCTAACTTTACCTATCCTAACTTAACTTACCTAACTTTACCTCTGCTTACCCTAACTTACCTAACTTATCTTACCTATCCTAACGTAACCTAACTTGCTTTACCTAACTTAATCTTACATTCCCAAACTGATGTATCCTAACTTATCTAGTCAAACCAGACATGATCTAACTTACATAAGTATTCCTTCTTGTCTTTTGTGTTTCGTCAATCATTGTCTCATATTCATTTACTCATTTCATTAGTTAATTTCTCAAATGGTCACTTATGCATTTCAAGTGCTATTTGTTAGAGATTGAATATTTAAGCATTTCAAAGAATTTTTGTTATATATGGGCATTTACTCATTTCAAGGGATAATTTCTCAAATGGACGTTTTTGCATTTCAAGTGTTATTTGTTTAAGATTGGGTGTTTAACCATTTCAAAGGTTTTTTGTTATATATGGGAACTTACTCGTTTCAAGGGCCAATTTCTCAAATGGTCATTTTTGCAGATCAAGGGTTATTTGTTAAAGTTCATCAAGTTGCTCATAAGTTGTATTTATTATGTTTGTTATCATATGTTCTTATTCCCCAACCCCTAAACCTAACCTCTTGTAATCTTAGTGTATTTAGTAGGTTCTATCATATGTTCTTATTCCCCAACCCTTTAACCTAACCTTTCAGATGTAGTTTGTTGAATATATTATCCTTTTCCTAACCTTTCAGATGTATTTTTGTTTCTCCTTTGTATATTTTTACCCAAACCATCTTTCCTTCTTTACTTTGTTTTCACATATAAGTTCATTCTTTATCATAGTAATAATAAAAATTACAATAGTAAAGAATCAGATCTACTAAGACTTGAAATTGAGAAAAACAAGAGCTCAAGGGAGTGAGAGCATGAAAGAAGAGCAAGGAGTAAGAGAGAGGGGGCGGAAGAAAATGGGACCAAAGAAGAGAGAATGAGAGAGAGAGTGTGGGCATGGGAGCACTAAGACTTGAATTGAGAAAAAGAAAAACTAAGCGAATGAGAATGAGGGTGTGAGAATGGGAGCAATAAGACTTGAATTTGAGAAACAAGAGAGCATTTGAGCAAATGAGGGAGAGAGAGGGGGAGGAAGAGAGAGAATAAGGGAGAGAGATAGAAAAGGAGGGTTAGAAGGAGTAGGAGAATCAAAGTAAAGAAGGAAAGATGGTTTGGGTAAAAATATACAAAGAAGAAACAAAACTATATCTGAAAGGTTAGGAAAAGGATAATATATTCAACAAACTACATCTGAAAGGTTAGGTTAAAGGGTTGGGGAATAAGAACATATGATAGAACCTACTAAATACACTAAGATTACAAGAGGTTAGGTTAAGGGGTTGGGGAATAAGAACATATGATAACAAACATAATAAATACAACTTATGAGCAACTTGATGAACTTTAACAAATAACCCTTGATCTGCAAAAATGACCATTTGAGAAATTTGCCCTTGAAACGAGTAAGTTCCCATATATAACAAAAACCTTTGAAATGGTTAAACACCCAATCTTAAACAAATAACACTTGAAATGCAAAAACGTCCATTTGAGAAATTATCCCTTGAAATGAGTAAATGCCCATATATAACAAAAATTCTTTGAAATGCTTAAATATCCAATCTCTAACAAATAGCACTTGAAATGCATAAGTGACCATTTGAGAAATTAACTAATGAAATGAGTAAATGAATATGAGACAATGATTGACGAAACACAAAAGACAAGAAGGATTACTTATGTAAGTTAGATCATGTCTGGTTTGACTAGATAAGTTAGGATACATCAGTTTGGGAATGTAAGATTAAGTTAGGTAAAGCAAGTTAGGTTACGTTAGGATAGGTAAGATAGGTTAAATAAGTTAGGGTAAGCAGAGGTAAAGTTAGGTAAGTTAAGTTAGGTTAGGTAAGTTAGGTAAAGTAAGGTATGGTAGGTAAGGTAAGTTAAGTTAGGATAGGTAAAGTTAGGTAAGGTAGGTAAGATAGGTAAGGTAAGGTATGTTAGGATAGGTAAAGTTAGGTTATGAAGGTTAAGTTAGGTAAGATAGGTAAAGTTAGGTAAGATAGGTAAGATAGGTTAAGCAGGTTAAGTTAGGAAAGGTAGGTAAGGTAAGGTAACATAGGTAAAGTTAGGTACGATAGGTAAGATAGGTTAAGCAGGTTAAGTTAGGAAAGGTAGGTAAGGTAAGGTTAACATAGGTAAAGTTAGGTAAGGTTAGGTAAGATAGGTTAGGAAAGGTAGGTATGTTAGTAAGGTAACATAGGTAAAGTTAGGTTAGGTTAGGTAAGATAGGTTAGGTTAGGTAGGTAGGTAAGGTAAGATAGGTAAGGTTAGGTAAGATAGGTAAGATAGGTTAAGCAGGTTAAGTTAGGAAAGGTAGGTAAGGTAAGGTAAGATATGTAAAGTTAGGTAAGATAGGTAAGGTAAGGTAAGTTATGTTAGGATAGGTAAAGTTAGGTAAGATAGGTAAGGTAAGGTAACATAGGTAAAGTTAGGTTAGGTTAGGTTAGGTAAGATAGGTAAGGTAGGTAAGGTAACATAGGTAAAGTTAGGTTATGCAGGTTAAGTTAGGTAAGATAGGTAAAGTCAGGTAAGATAGGTAAGGTATGGTAAGGTAATATAGGTAAAGTTAGGTAAGATAGGTTATGCAGGTTAAGTTAGGAAAGGTAGGTAAGGTAAGTTATGTTAGGATAGGTAAAGTTAGGTTTAGGAACGTTACGTTAACTAAGTAACATTGGGTGGAGAGGATAGGTTACGTAGGTTTGAACAGTGTAGTTCAGAGAACAGTTTAAAAGGTAAAATGTCTAAGAAAATATATTAACAGAAGTGTAAGTTTGATATGAAAAGCTGAACTAGTTACATTTGGGGAGAAATTTTATGCCTGAAGATGTCTTAGAGAACAACAATGTTGTCTTAAAGTATAACTTGATGGAAGAAGGAGAGTTTCTTTGATGAACAAAGGTGACAAGATGATGAACGAAGATGTCTTAGAGAACAACAATCTTAAAGTATAACTTGATGGAAGAAGGAGAGTTTCTTTGATGAACAAAGGTGACTTAGAGATCAACATTGATGAACGAAGATTAGAAAGCTTCTCTGATGAACGAAAGGTTACTTAGAGAATAACTTTTGTTAGCTCTTTGAATAACTTTGATGACTTTGAGAATAACTTTGATAGCTCTGGGAATAACTTTTATGATTTTGAGAACATCTTTGATGTCTTGGAGAACAACATTGATGTTTAGAGAACAACTTTGATGACCAAGATTAACTTTAGATGTCTCTGAGAATAACTTTTATAACATAGAAATTAACTTTAGATGTCTCTGAAAATATCTTTGATGACTTCGAGAATAACATTTGATGTCTCTGAGAATAACTTTTATGTCTTACATAATAACTTTAGATGTCTCTGAAAATAACTTTGATGAAAGCAGATGTCTTAGATTAACTTTTGATGACTTTGAAAACAAGTTTGTTGAACAAAGATGTTTTGAAAGTTTCTCTGACGAACGAAGGTGACTCTGAGAATAGCTTTGGGTAGCTCTGGGAATGACTTTGTTGTCTTAGAGAATAACTTTGATGACTGAGAGTGAGTTAGAGATTACCTTTGTTAACTCTGAGAATAACTTTGATGAACAAAGATGTTTTGGAAAGTTTCTCTGAAGAACGAAGGTGACTCTGAGACTCTGAGAAAGACTTTGTTGTTAGAATAACTTTGAATAACTTTGAGAATGACTTCTGAGAACATTGGTAGTATTTGAACGCGTCTTTGATGTAATGAAAAGTAACTTTGATGACTCGAAGATATCTTGCAGATCAACTTTGATGACAGAGATTAACTTTTGTTGTTTTGAGAGATTAATTTTGATAGCTCCGAGAATAACTTTTTGATGCCTCTGAGATTAACTTTAATGAACGAAGATGTCTTAGAAAGTTTCTCTGGTGAACGAAAGGCTACTTAGAGAATAGCATTTTGATGACTGAGATTAACTTTTACTTTATGACTCTGAGAATAACTTTGAGGATGCGAGTAAATTTTGAGTGTTTGAGAGTGTCTTTTGATATCTCGAAGAGTGCCCTTGAAGTCTTAAAGGATGTCTTTGATGTCTCGAAGGATGTCTTAGAGTGTAACTTTGGTATCTTTGAGTAAGTCCTTGATGTATTGAAGAGTGTCTTTGATTTCTCGAAGAGTAACTTTGGTGTCACGGAGAGCACCTTTGACTATTTTTGGTACTTGACGACATATAATTTTTACGAAAGTGTTGAAAAAGTTACATTTGACTATTTTTAGTGCTCCACAAAGTATAAATGGAAGTTAAGAACGACGATGATAGATATCTTTGACTATATTTTCTTACTTGACGAAAACATAATGGCTGTTACGAAATGATGAATATGACTTTTTCTGTTGATTGATGGATAATTTTAGTTATGAAATGACAATGAAACATGAAGAACACGGCTATTTTCTGATGACTGGGGAATAAGTTTAGTTAAGAAATGATGAAAGTTATTATTTAGTTGATTGACGATGGATGAAAGCTAGTTATGAACAGTTTTGGAAAGTTTCCTTTGACAATTTTTTCTTGATGAAACATAGCGGCTGTTAAGAAAGTGCTGAAAGAAGTTTCCTTTGACAATTTTTAGCTAAGAGAAAGGTTGTTTTAGTTAAGAACAGTGTTGGAAAGAGGTTACACATGACTATTTTTAGTTGACTGGATAATAAGTTTAGTTGAGAAATGACGAAAGTGACTTATGTTTTTAGTTGATTGGTGAAAGATTTTTTTAGTTAAGGAATGTTAGATAGGGGGAAAACCCAGAGAACATATGGGGAACATGGCAAAGAACATATGTAAGAAAAGTTGATGAATACAGTGAACATGAAAACATGATAAGGAGAATAGGGAATACAAAGAATGAACAATGGACTTGTGAAGAACATGGAGAATATGACAAAGAATGTAGAAAACATGTAAGTGAAGGTGAAAAAACGAAGTGATCTTGTGAGGAACATGAACTTGTAGAGGAACATGAATATTGCAAAAGAACACAAAATATGGAAGTTAGCATGAATATTGAGTATAAAAGTTGTAAAGAGAACATGTGATGAACATGAAAACATAGAAAATATGACTAGAATTTGTAGAGAAAGTAATGAGACTAAGAGAAAGATTACAGAAAAAATGGAGATACTTGTGAAAATATGAACTGAATGGGACTGTGAACATTTGAAGAACATGGAGTGAACATAGAAAACATGGACAAAATGTGAAGAACACAGCTGAATATAGAGAAAATATGCAAATACAGTATGATTATTGAAGGTTTTGATACGTTGGGGGATTGATACGTTGGGGATGAGAAGGGTAAAGTAAATACTCTGATAAACAGATAGGCTGGAGAGGGACTTGATCGAATATATTTATGTCTGATGATCTAAGGCTGAGGAAATGGAGCTTTGCTAATGTCCAGATTAATTTTACTACGTTAGAAAATAAGGTGATCTTAAATCTCAGGGTGATTTAGTTGGAAAATAAAGAACTTGTACAAATGAACTAAGCTGGGGCACAAGAGTTGAAACTTGATAACTGAACTGGTTTTTATTTACTATGTCTGAAAATGTAGTTGGGTGATTTGGACTGAGAGTAATGATTTTACAAAAGTGAGCTTGGACAGAGGACAAGAGCTAGAGTTTTATAATTGTTTACTTCATATTTACTATGTCTGAAATACAGCGGGTAAAAATTTCAGGGAAATTGATGGTTTATTTACAAAGATACGAGAGAGAACTAAGGTGGGGACGAGAGCTGGAGCTCAGTAACTGACTTGATCTTATTTACTAACTTTGAAGTATGTCTGCTTTTAATTTTCGGGAAATTGATGGGTTATTTACAAAGATACGAAGGAGAACTAAGGCGGGGACGAGAGCTGGAGCTCGATAACTGACTTGATTTTATTTACAGTGTCTGAAATACAGAGGGTAAAAATTTCAGGGGAATTGATGTATTATTTACAAAGATATGAAAGAGAACTAAGGCGGGGACGAGAGCTGGAGTTCAGTAACTGACTTGATTTTATTTACGGTGTCTGAAATACAGAGGGTAAAAATTTCAGGGAAATTGGACTGTTACTAACGATCTTGTATAAAACGAAATAAGGTGGGGGACAAGCGCTGGAGCTCGATAACTGTTTTGATCTTATTTACGGAGCCTGAAATACAGAGGGTAAAAATTTCAGGGAAATTGGACTGTTACTAACGAAGATATGAGAGAGAGCTAAGGCGGAGGACAAGCGCTGGAGCTTGGTAACTAAATTACTGTATTGAACTACGTTTGAAATATGATTATTTTTAAATTTTAGAGGGATTGGAATGATAGTATTCATTATATGACAGGGGAGTAAGGTGGGGGAACGTGAGCTAGAACTTGCTTACTAACACGATTTATTTGTGTAAAACTGACTTGCTTAATGAAAAGGAGCAAACATACGATGTTGGAAAATAGCTGAACTGAATGAAAGGAGAGAGAGAGAGGAGGGACGGTCCAGATATTATGGAGAAGATAAGATACGATATGATAAGAGGTAACCTGGCTGGCCGGGCGTAAGGTAAATAAAGGTGACGCGAGAGATTGCGAGGTAAGGGGGGAGGGAGGGGGGTGTGATGTACGAAACCCTGAAAACCATGACTTACACAGGTGATTTTCTAAATTTACATGAATAACTAAGGCTTACATAGACGATTTTGTAAGTTGAAAACATGTAAAATATGTCCGTAGAGTTCTCCTGGAAACCCTAAAGTGCTACATACGTTACTTGAATTTGTTCCATAAGCCCTTAACAAACTTCTATGTCTTGGAAATTATTTTTCTCATAAGAACTTTAACAAACTCGTATGACATTATTTTTCTCATAAGAAATCTTTACTTCTAAAATCTGTGACTGACAAAATTTACCTGAAAACCCCGACATGCTAAACATGAATTTCCAGAAAAAAAAAAAAAGTTGCCTGTGGCTCTTACAGTCCACAGGGGTCCTCTCGCCAAAAAAAAAAAAAGTTGCCTGTGGACTGTACAGTCCACAGGGGTCCTCTCGCCAAAAAAAAAAGTAGCCTGTGGACTGTACACCCTACTACTGCGGCGGGCGGACAGTGGTGGCGGCGGGCGGACAGTGGTGGCGGCGGGCGGACAGTGGTGGCGGTGGCAGACAGTGGTGGCGGTGGCGGACAGTGGCGGCGGTGGCGGACAGTGGCGGCGGTGGCGGACACTGGCGGCTGTGTCTGGCGGTGGTAGCGGGCGGTGGTGGGTGGCGGCGTCTGTGATGAGTGGTGGCGGCTGGCGGTGGTGGGTGGTGGCGGCGGTGGTGGTGGGTGGTGGTGGCGGCGGCGGCGGGTGGTGGGTGGCGGCGGCGGCTCGTGGTGGTGGGTGGTGGAGGCGGGTGGTGGTGGGTGGTGGCGGCGGGTGGTGGGGGGTGGCGGGCGGCGGCGGTGGGGGGGGCTGGTGGCGGCTGGCGGTGGCGGCTGGTGGCAGGCGGTGGTGGCGGTGGTGGCGGCTGGTGGTGGCGGCTGGTGGCAGGTGGTGGTGGCGGTGGTGGCGGCTGGTGGTGGCGGCTGGTGGTGGTGGCAGCTGGTGGTGGCAGCTGGTGGCGGTGATGGCGGCTGGTGGTGGTGGCAGCTGGTGGCGGTGATGGCGGCTGGTGGTGGTGGTGGTGGCGGCTGGTGGTGGTGGCAGCTGGTGGCGGCTGGTGGCGGTGATGGCGGCTGGTGGTGGGTGGTGGTGGTGGTGGTGGGTGGTGGTGGCGGCTGTGGTGGGTGGTGGCGGTGGTGTCGGCGGCGGCTGTGGTGGGTGGTGGCGGCGGTGGCGGTGATGGGTGGTGGCGGCGGCGGTGGTGGTGGGTGGTGGTGGCGGCGGCGGTGATGGGTGGTGGCGGCGGTGGTGGTGGGTGGTGGTGGCGGCGGCGGCTGGTGGTGGTGGTGGGTGGTGGTGGTGGGTGGTGGTGGTGGGTGGTGGCGGCGGGTGGCGGTGGTGGGTGGCGGTGGCTGGTGGCGGTTGGTGGCGGGTGGCGGGTGGCGGGTGGTGGCGGCTGGTGGTGGGTGGTGGCGGCGGGTGGTGAGTGGCGGTGGTGGGTGGCGGTGGCTGGTGGCGGGTGGCGGCTGGTGGTGGGTGGTGGCGGCTGGTGGTGGCGGGTGGCGGCTGGTGGTGGGTGGTGGCAGGTGGCGGCTGGTGGTGGGTGGTGGCGGGTGGCGGCTGGTGGTGGGTGGTGGCGGGTGGCGGCTGGTGGTGGGTGGTGGCGGCTGGTGGTGGGTGGTGGCGGGTGGCGGCTGGTGGTGGGTGGTGGCGGCGGGTGGTGAGTGGCGGTGGTGGGTGGCGGTGGCTGGTGGCGGGTGGCGGCTGGTGGTGGCGGGTGGCGGCTGACGGTGGGTGGTGGCGGGTGGCGGCTGGTGGTGGGTGGCGGCGGGTGGCGGCTGGTGGTGGGTGGCGGCGGGTGGCGGCTGGTGGTGGGTGGCGGGTGGCGGCGGGTGGCGGCTGGTGGTGGGTGGTGGCAGGTGGTGGCAGGTGGCGGCTGGTGGTGGGTGGTGGCGGGTGGCGGCTGGTGGTGGGTGGCGGTGGGTGGTGGCGGGTGGCGGCTGGTGGTGGGCGGCGGGTGGCGGCTGGTGGTGGGTGGTGGCAGGTGGCGGCTGGTGGTGGGTGGTGGCGGGTGGCGGCTGGTGGTGGGTGGCGGCTGGTGGTGGGTGGTGGCAGGTGGCGGCTGGTGGCGGGTGGCGGCTGGTGGTGGGTGGTGGCGGGTGGCGGCTGGTGGTGGGCGGCGGGTGGCGGCTGGTGGCGGCCAGCTGGGACACACCCTTCACCAGTGAAGGTCTGAGCAAAACTAACCATATGTCTCTCTCACCCACCAGCCCAGTGTTGCCAGCTCGCGCTCTCAAAATGTTTCCTTCAAAGATTGTATATTATCTTTGAACAACAAGTTTGATTATCAAGGAAATAATGCATATATTATTGTCACATTAATACTGTGCAATATCTTATTACATTCCTGCTAAATAATTATAATTTGAAACAGGACAAAAAATCCCACATATATATAAAAACCAACATTAGAGATCACGAGGCCTAGGCCTCGCCTGTGACCACACATCCTGCCTCCCTGGCCTGCTACACTCACACACCTCACACTCTTAACTCTCTCATAATCACTCTCACTCTCTTACTCTGTCACTCTTACTCTCTGTCACTCTTACTCTCTGTCACTCTTACTCTCTGTCACTCTTACTTTGTCACTCTTACTCTCTGTCACTCTTACTCTCTGTCACTCTTACTCTGTCACTCTTACTCTCTGTCACTCTTACTCTGTCACTCTTACTCTGTCACTCTTACTCTCTGTCACTCTTACTCTCTGTCACTCTTACTCTCTGTCACTCTTACTCTCTGTCACTCTTACTCTCTGTCACTCTTACTCTCTGTCACTCTTACTCTCTGTCACTCTTACTC
Source organism: Procambarus clarkii (assembly GCF_020424385.1). Classification (NCBI taxonomy): domain Eukaryota; kingdom Metazoa; phylum Arthropoda; class Malacostraca; order Decapoda; family Cambaridae; genus Procambarus; species Procambarus clarkii. The sequence continues at coordinate 58,888 of NW_025570654.1, read as the reverse complement.
TGTCACTCTTACACTCTGTCACTCTTACTCTCTGTCACTCTTACTCTCTGTCACTCTTACTCTCTGTCACTCTTACTCTCTGTCACTCTTACTCTCTGTCACTCTTACTCTCTGTCACTCTTACTCTGTCACTCTTACTCTCTGTCACTCTTACTCTCTGTCACTCTTACTCTCTGTCACTCTTACTCTCTGTCACTCTTACTCTCTGTCACTCTTACTCTCTGTCACTCTTACTCTGTCACTCTTACTCTCTGTCACTCTTACTCTCTGTCACTCTTACTCTCATACTCTTACTCTCAATTACTCTTACTCTCAATCACTCTTACTCCCAATCACTCCTACTCCCAATCACTCCTACTCTCAATCACTCCTACTCTCATTCTTACTCTTACTCCCAATCACTCTTACTCTCAATCACTCTTATTCTCATTCTTACTCTCACTCTTACTCTTACTCCCAATCACTCTTACTCCCAATCACTCTTACTCTCAATCACTCTTACTCTCAATCACTCTTACTCTCATTCTTACTCTTACTCACTCTTACTCTCAATCACTCTTATTCTCATTCTTACTCCTACTCCCAATCACTCTTACTCCCAATCACTCTTACTCTCAATCACTCTTACTCCCAATCACTCTTACTCTCAATCACTCTTACTCTCAATCACTCTTACTCTCAATCACTCTTACTCTCATTCTTACTCTTACTCACTCTTACTCTCAATCACTCTTATTCTCATTCTTACTCCTACTCCCAATCACTCTTACTCCCAATCACTCTTACTCTCAATCACTCTTACTCCCAATCACTCTTACTCTCAATCACTCTTACTCTCAATCACTTTTACTCTCAATCACTCTTACTCTCAATCACTCTTACTCTCACTAACTCTCAATCACTCTTACTCTCACTCTAACTCTCAATCACTCTTACGCACTATTACTCACTCTTTCTCTCAGTCATCCTTACTCACTCTCATACTCACTCTTACTCTGTCACTCTTACTCTCTGTCACTCTTACTCTCTGTCACTCTTACTCTCTGTCACTCTTACTCTCTGTCACTCTTACTCTCTGTCACTCTTACTCTCTGTCACTCTTACTCTCTGTCACTCTTACTCTCTATCACTCTTACTCTGTCATTCATACTCTGTCACTCTTACTCACTCTCAGTCACCCTTACCCATTCATACTCACTCTCTCACTCTTACTCTCATACTCTTACTCTCAATTACTCTTACTCTCAATCACTCTTACTCCCAATCACTCCTACTCCCAATCACTCCTACTCTCAATCACTCCTACTCTCATTCTTACTCTTACTCTTACTCCCAATCACTCTTACTCTCAATCACTCTTATTCTCATTCTTACTCTTACTCTCACTCTTACTCTTACTCCCAATCACTCTTACTCCTAATCACTCTTACTCTCAATCACTCTTACTCCCAATCACTCTTACTCTCAATCACTCTTACTCTCATTCTTACTCTTACTCACTCTTACTCTCAATCACTCTTATTCTCATTCTTACTCCTACTCTCACTCCTACTCCCAATCACTCTTACTCCCAATCACTCTTACTCTCAATCACTCTTACTCTCAATCACTCTTACTCTCACTAACTCTCAATCACTCTTACTCTCACTCTAACTCTCAATCACTCTTACTCTCATACTCACCCTTACTCTCAATCACTTTACTCTCACTCTTACTCATTCTGTCACCCTTACTCTCACTCTTACTCACTCTGTCACTCTTACTCTCAGTCACTCTTACTTATACTCACTCTTACTCACACTTACACACTCTCTGGCACTCTCACTCACCATCAGTCACTCTTACTCACTCTTACCCACTCTCGCTCACTCTTACTCACTCTAGTTAATAAGAACACGCCAATATAAGACAACAAACGTTTTCAGATTCTTTCTCACCACTTTCCAGCAACTTTTATAATTTATATAAATTACCTTAGGGAATAATACATAAATTATACATTTAAACATGATATTAGTGTTTAGTGGAATGCATAAGGAGTCAAATTGTGTTAAAAAGAGCGATTTTTAGAAAATTTGGAAAACTACTTTTTTCTGTTCATATTATAACTAAATGGATTTTAAAGGTTTCACTCAGCCAATATATATCATTCACAATTTATTAATGAATTTTACAGAAAAACACCATAAATTTTATATTTAAACATGTAAAAACTATTTGTTTTACATTTGGAAGAAAATAATTGTAGAAAAACAATTTATAATTAAACCTTTGTGTTTGGATTTTTTGAGTAAAAGTTTCTCAAAGGCTCTCCTGTACCATTCTCAATGCAAATCATTCCCACACCTATGGGAAGAGATAGGCGAACGTTGTGTAGATGATTTGTGTTTGCTGGGCTGCCAGTATAGGGGGGGGGGGGGGCTGGAGCTACAGGCCCAGCACCAATCACCTGTCAGTAGAGGAGTGGGGTGTCTGGAGCTACAGGTCCAGCACCATCCCCCTGCCAGTAGAGGGGGCCTCGAGCTACAGGTCCGGCACCAACCCCCTGCCAGTAGAGGGGGGCTGGAGCTACAGGTCCAGCACCAACCCCCTGCCAGTTGAGGGGGCTGGAGCTACAGGTCCAGCACCAACCCCCTGCCAGTAGAGGGGGCTGGAGCTACAGGTCTAGAACCAACCCCGTACCAGTAGAGGGGGGCTGGAGCTACAGGTCCAGAAACAACCCCCTGACAGTAGAGGTGGGTTGGAGATACAGGTCCAGAACCAACCCCCTGGGATTAGAGAGGGGGTGGGGCGGAGCTACAGGTCAAGCACCAACCCCCTGCCAGTAGAGGGGGGCTGGAGCTACAGGTCCAGCACCAACCTCCTGCCAGTAGAGGGGGGGGGGGGGGCTGGAACTACAGGTCTAGCACCAACCCCCTGCCAGTAGAGAGGGGGGGGGGTGGAGCTACAGGTCCAGCACCAACCCTCTGCCAGTAGAGGGGGCTGGAGCTATAGTTCCAGCACCTACCCCCTGCCAGTAAAGGGGGGCTGGAGTTACAGCACCAACCCCCTGCCAGTAGAGAGGGGGCTGTAACTACAGGTCCAGCACCAACCCCCTGCCAGTAGAGAGGGGAGGGGGGCTGGAGATACAGGTGCAGCACTAACCCCCTGCCAGTAGATGTGGGCTGGAGCTACAGGTCGAGCATCAACCCCCTGCTAGTAGAGGGGGCTGGAGCTACAGGTCCAGCACCAACCCCCTTCCAGTAGAGTGGGGCTGTAGCTACAGATCCAGCACCAACTCTCTGCCAGTAGAGTTGGGCTGGAGCTACAGGTCTAGCACTAATCCCCAGCCAGTAGAGAGGGGGGGCTGGAGCTACAGGTCCAGCACCAACCCCCTGCCAGTAGAGGGGGGCTGGAGCTACAGGTCCACCAACACCCTGCCAGTAGAAGGGGACTGGAGCTACAGGTCCAGCACCAACCCCCTGCCAGTAGAGGGGGGGGGGTGGGTGGAGCTTCAGGTCCAGCACCACCCCTCTGCCAGTAGAGGGGGGGGGGCTGGAGCTACAGGTCCAGCACCAACCCCCTGCCAGTAGAGGGGGCTGGAGCTACAGGTCCACCAACACCCTGCCAGTAGAAGGGGACTGGAGCTACAGGTCCAGCACCAACCCCCTGCCAGTAGAGGGGGGCTGGAGCTACAGTTCCAGCACCAACTCCCTGCCAGTAGAGGGGGGGGGGGGGCTGGAGCTACAGGTCCAGCACCACCCCTCTGCCAGAAGAGGGGGGGGGGGGCTGGAGCTACAGGTCCAGCACCAACCCCCTGCTAGTAGAGGGGGGCTGGAGCTACAGGTCCACCAACACCCTGCCAGTAGAAGGGGACTGGAGCTACAGGTCCAGCACCATCCCCCTGCCAGTAGAGGGGGGCTCGAGCTACAGGTCCGGCACCAACCCCTTGCCAGTAGAAGGGGGCTGGAGCTACAGGTACAGCATCAACCCTCTGCCAGTAAAGTGGCGGGGGCTGGAACTACAGGTCTAGCACCAACATCCTGCCAGTATAGGGGGGGGGGCTGGAGCTACAGGCCCAGCACCAATCACCTGTCAGTATAGGGGTGGGGTGTCTGGAGCTACAGGTCCAGCACCATCCCCCTGCCAGTAGAGGGGGGCTCGAGCTACAGGTCCGGCACCAACCCCTTGCCAGTAGAAGGGGGCTGGAGCTACAGGTCCACAACCAACCCCCTGCCAGTAGAGGTGGGCTGGAGCTACATGTTCAGGACCAACCCCCTGCCAGTACAGGGGGGCTGGAGCTACAGGTTCAGAACCAACCCCCTGATAGTAGAAGGGAGCTGGAGCAACAGGTCCAGCACCAACCCCCTGCCAGTAGAAGGGGACTGGAGCTACAGGTCCAGAACCAACCCTCTTCCAGTATAGGAGGAGATGGAGCTACAGGTCCAGCACCTAACCCCTTCCAGTATAGGGGGTCTGGAGCTACAGATCCAGCACCAACCCCCTGCCAGTAGAGGGGGGGCTGCAGCTACAGGTCCAGCACCAACCCCCTACCAGTAGAGGGGGGGCTGGAGCTACAGGTCCAGCACCAACCCCCTGCCTGTAGACTTGGGGGGGGGGGCGGCTGGAGCTACAGGTCCAGCACCAACCCCCTGCCAGTAGAGGGAAGAGGGCTGGAGCTTCAGGTCCAGCACCAACCCCCTGCCAGTAGAGGGGGGCCGGAGCTACAGGTCCAGCACCAACCTCCTTGCCAGTAGAGGGGGGGCTGGAACTACAGGTACAGCATCAACCCCCCCTGCCAGTAAAGGGGCGGGGGCTGGAACTACAGGTCTAGCACCAACCCCCTGCCAGTATAGGGGGTGGGGGCTGGAGCTACAGGCCCAGCACCAATCACCTGTCAGTAGAGGAGTGGGGTGTCTGGAGCTACAGGTCCAGCACCATCCCCCTGCCAGTAGAGGGGGGGCTCGAGCTACAGGTCCGGCACCAACCCCCTGCCAGTAGAGGGTGGCTGGAGCTACAGGTCCAGCACCAACCCCCTGCCAGTAGAGGGGGCTGGAGCTACAGGTCCAGCACCAACCCCCTGCCAGTAGAGGGGGCTGGAGCTACAGGTCTAGAACCAACCCCGTACCAGTAGAGGGGGGCTGGAGCTACAGGTCCAGAAACAACCCCCTGCCAGTAGAGGTGGGTTGGAGATACAGGTCCAGAACCAACCCCCTGGGATTAGAGAGGGGGTGGGGTGGAGCTACAGGTCAAGCACCAACCCCCTGCCAGTAGAGGGGGGCTGGAGCTACAGGTCCAGCACCAACCTCCTGCCAGTAGAGGGGGAGGGGCTGGAACTACAGGTCTAGCACCAACTTCCTGCCAGTAGACATGGGCTGGAGCTACAGGTCCAGAACCAACCCTCTGCTAGTAGAGGTGGGCTGGAGCTACAGGTCCAGCACCAACCCCCTGCCAGTAGAGAGGGGGGGGGTGGAGCTACAGGTCCAGCACCAACCCTCTGCCAGTAGAGGGGGCTGGAGCTATAGTTCCAGCACCAACCCCCTGCCAGTAAAGGAGGGCTGGAGTTACAGCGCCAACCCCCTGCCAGTAGAGAGGGGGCTGTAACTACAGGTCCAGCACCAACCCCCTGCCCGTAGAGAGGTGGGGGCTGGAGATACAGGTGCAGCACTAACCCCCTGCCAGTAGATGTGGGCTGGAGCTACAGGTCGAGCATCAACCCCCTGCTAGTAGAGGGGGGGCTGGAGCTACAGGTCCAGCACCAACCCCCTGCCAGTAGAGTGGGGCTGTAGCTACAGATCCAGCACCAACTCTCTGCCAGTAGAGTTGGGCTGGAGCTACAGGTCTAGCACTAATCCCCAGCCAGTAGAGGGGGGGCTGGAGCTACAGGTCCAGCACCAACCCCCTGCCAGTAGAACGGGGGGGCTGGAGCTACAGGTTCAGCACCCCACCCCTTGCCAGTAGAGGGGGGCTGGAGCTACAAGTCCAGCACCAACCCCCTGCCAGTAAAGGGGGGCTGGAGCTACAGGTCCAGCACCAACCCCCTGCCAGTAGAGGGGGGGGGGTGACTGGAGCTTCAGGTCCAGCACCAACCCCCTGCCAGTAGAGGGGGGGGGGGCTGGAGCTACAGGTCCAGCACCAACCCCCTGCCAGTAGAGGGGGGCTGGAGCTACAGGTCCACCACCACCCCCTGCCAGTAGACGGGGACTGGAGCTACAGGTCCAGCACCAACCCCCTGCCAGTAGAGGGGGGCTGGAGCTACAGGTCCATCACCAACCCCCTGCCAGTAGAGGTGGACTGGAGCTACAGGTCCAGCACCAACCCCCTGCCAGTAGAGGTGGACTGGAGCTACAGGTCCAGCACCAACCCCCTGCCAGTAGAGGTGGACTGGAGCTACAGGTCCAGCACCAACCCCCTGCTAGTAGAAGGGAGCTGGAGCTACAGGTCCAGCACCAACCCCCTGCCAGTAGAGGGGGGCAGGAGCTACAGGTCCAGCACCAACCCCCTGCCAGTAGAAGGGGACTGGAGCTACAGGTCCAGAACCAACCCTCTTCCAGTATAGGAGGGGATGAAGCTACAGGTCCAGCACCTAACCCCTTCCAGTATAGGGGGTCTGGAGCTACAGGTCCAGCACCAACCCCCTGCCAGTAGAGGGGGGCTGGAGCTACAGGTCCAGCACCAACCCCCTGCCAGTAGAGGGGGGCTGGACCTACAGATCCAGCACCAACCCCCTACCAGTAGAGGGGGGGCTGGAGCTACAGGTCCAGCACCAACCCTCTGCCTGTAGAGGGAAGAGGGCTGGAGCTTCAGGTCCAGCACCAACCCCCTGCCAGTAGAGGGGGGCCGGAGCTACAGGTCCAGCATCAACCCCCCCTGCCAGTAGAGGGGGGGGGCTGGAGCTACAGGTCCAGCACCAACCCCCTGCCAGTAGAGGGGGGGGGGGGATGGAGCTACAGGCCCAGCACCAACCCCTGCCAGTAGAGGGGGGGGTGTCTGGAGCTACAGGTCCAGCACCAACCCCCTGCCAGTAGAGGGGGCTGGAGCTACAGGTCCGGCACAACCCCCTGCCAGTAGAGGGGGGCTGGAGCTACAGGTCCAGCACCAACCCCCTGTCAGTTCAGGGGGGCTGGAGCTACAGGTCTGCCAGTAGAGGGGGGCTGGAGTACAGGTCCAGCACCAACCCCCTGCCAGTAGAGAGGGGGCTGGAACTACAGGTCCAGCACCAACCCCCTGCCAGTAGAGGGGGGGAGCTACAGGTTGATCCCCTGTCCCCTGGTTGATGGGGTTCTGGGAGTTCTTCTACTCCCCAAGCCCGGCCCGAGGCCAGGCTCGACTTGTGAGAGTTTGGTCCACCAGGCTGTTGCTTGGAGCGGCCCGCAGGGCCACGTACCCACCACAGCCCGGCTGATCCGGAACTTCTCTTAGAAAACCGTCCAGTTTTCTCTTGAAGATGTCCACGGTTGTTCCGGCAATATTTCTTATGCTCGCTGGGAGGACGTTGAACAACCGCGGACCCCTGATGTTTATACAGTGCTCTCTGATTGTGCCTATGGCACCTCTGCTCTTCACTGGTTCAATCTTGCATTTTCTTCCATATCGTTCACTCCAGTACGTTGTTATTTTACTGTGTAGATTTGGGACCTGACCCTCCAGTATTTTCCATGTGTATATTATTTGGTATCTCTCTCGTCTCCTTTCTAGAGAGTACATTTGGAGAGCTTTGAGACGATCCCAATAATTTAGGTGTTTTATCTCGTCTATGCGTGCCGTATATGTTCTCTGTATTCCCTCTATTTCAGCAATCTCTCCTGCTCTGAAGGGGGAAGTGAGTACTGAGCAGTACTCGAGACGGGACAGCACAAGTGACTTGAAGAGTACAACCATTGTGATGGGATCCCTGGATTTGAAAGTTCTCGTAATCCATCCGATCATTTTTCTGGCTGACGCGATATTTGCTTGGTTATGCTCCCTAAACGTTAGATCGTCGGACATCATTATTCCCAAATCCTTGACATGCTGTTTTTCTACTATGGGAAGATTCGATTGTGTTTTGTACCCTGTATTATGTTTCAGATCCTCATTTTTGCCGTACCTGAGTACCTGAAATTTATCACTGTTAAACATCATGTTATTTTCTGCTGCCCAATCAAAAACTTTGTTGACATCTGCTTGTAGTTTTTCAATGTCTTCAGCAGAGGTAATTTTCATGCTGATTTTTGTGTCATCTGCAAAGGACGACACGAAGCTGTGGCGTGTATTTTTGTCTATATCAGATATGAGAATAAGGAACAGTAGCGGTGCAAGGACTGTACCTTGAGGTACAGAGCTTTTAACATCGCTTGGACTCGATTTTATCTGATTGACTGTTACTCTTTGTGTTCTGTTCGACAGGAAATTGAGTATCCAGCGTCCTACTTTTCCAGTTATTCCCATTGACCTCATTTTGTGAGCTATCACCCCATGGTCACATTTGTCGAACGCCTTTGCAAAGTCTGTGTATACAACATCTGCATTTTGCTTTTCTTCTAGGGCTTCTGTGATTTTGTCATAGTGGTTGAGTAACTGTGACAGACAGGATCTTCCCGCTCTAAATCCATGTTGTCCTGGATTGTGCAATTCATTGTTTTCCATAAAACTAGAAATTTGATTCCTAATCACTCTTTCAAACACTTTTATTATGTGTGATGTTAGTGCAACTGGCCTATAATTTTTTGCCAAGGCTTTACTCCCCCCCTTGTGCAACGGAGCTATATCTGCAGATTTAAGTGCTGCTGGTATCTCCCCTGTATCCAGGCTCTTTCTCCATATTACGCTGAGTGCTCTCGCTACTGGTACTTTACATTTCTTTATGAATATTGAATTCCATGAGTCAGGCCCAGGAGCTGAGTGCATAGGCATATTATCAATTTCTCTTTCAAAGTCTTCCGAGTTTGTGGTAATATCCGTTATATTATCTGCAGCTTGAATGTCATTCATAAAGAAGCTGTCTGGGTCATCAACTTTCATGTTGTTTATTGGTGTGCTAAACATAGCCTCATACTGGCTTCTTAGAATTTCACTAATCTCTTTGTTGTCCTCTGTGTACGTACCTTCATTTGTAATTAACGGTCCAATACTGGTCGAGGTTTTGGATTTTGATTTTGCGTATGTGAAAAAATATTTCGGATTTTTCCTTATCTCTTGTATAGCTTTCTGTTCCAATTCCATTTCCTCAGACTCATATGATCGCTTCAACGTTTGTTCTATTTCCTCAATCTCCCTGCTTAGGCTTGTTTTCCTTGCTTGTGATAGTTGTGTCTGCCGAAGCATTTCCGTTATTTTTTTCCTTCTCCTGTACAGTCGTCTCCGTTCTCTTTCTAGAGTGGTCCTCTTTCTGCCCCTCCTCACAGGTACGTGCTTCAAGCAGACCTTGTAAGCTTCAGCTGTCAGTTGAGCTATTCCCTGTGTGGGAGTTTTGTCGCTTAAGACCGTCTCCCATTGAATGGTTGCAAGGTCTACATTTATTTTTTCCCAGTCAATCCTCTTATTGTTGAAATTGAATTGATTGAATATTCCTTCTCGCTTGTTGGGTCTCTTAGACCTACTACCGTTATTTATGCTAGTTCGCACTTCAATGAGCTTATGGTCTGAGTATGAAGTATCTGAGATTGTGATATCCCTGATTAGTTCATCATTGTTTGTGAATAACAAGTCTAGTGTGTTTTCGTTCCTAGTTGGTTCTGTAATCTGTTGATTGAGCGAGAATTTGTCACAGAATCTCAAAAGTTCTCTAACCTGTGGTTGGTTATTTCCCGGGTCATTCCCTGCTATGATATTTGTGTTTGCCGTTCTCCATCTTAGACTCGGTAAATTGAAATCTCCAAGAAAGATAATATCTGGAGCTGGGTTTGCTAGGTTGTCAAGTATGTTCTCTATTTTGTGCATCTGCTCTGTGAATTCCTCAATCGTTGTATCTGGCGGTTTATATATTAGAATAATAATTAGGTTTAGTTTCTCTACCTTCATTCCAAGTACCTCTACCACCTCATTAGTTGAATTTAGTAGTTCTGTGCATACCAGGTCTTCTTTAATATACAGACCTACTCCTCCATTTGACCTAGTTTTTCTATCACATCTATATAGATTATAATTTGGAATCCAGATTTCACCATCCATGTAATCTTTTGTATGAGTTTCCGTGAATGCCCCAAATATTGAGTTTGACTCTAATAGAAGGCCATTTATGAACTTAACTTTATTTCTTGACTTTGGCTTTAAACCTTGAATGTTTGCAAATATGAATGATTGTCCATATTGTGTGTAACTTCTGGAAGGTTTTGGTAGTTCTCCCTCCTCTCTACCCTGACCCAGGGTGTGTTGTTGTGGCAATGGTTTGTCCAGTTTTGGAAGTGATACTGGGGAGTGTGGTAGTCTCTGTGTAGTTGGGGGGTGTAGTATGTGTGGGCTTGATGACGAACTGTAGTCCAGTCTTGGGCATTTCCCCCTCTCCATCCGTACTCCTGCCACGTTTCTGCCTGTCTGTTTCTCCCTCTGTTTGTACCTGCCTCTAAAAAATTTTCAGGGCTATTATGTTGGACTTCTTCTCTTATATGGCGCTGTGTACCTCTGACGTGGAAATCGGGGCAGTGAAGATCGTAGCATTTCCTCTCATTGACTGAGAGTGTGCATAGCTTAGGGTGAAAATATCTACACTCTGTATCAAAACGACATCTGCCTTTCCCTAACCAGTTTCGGCATTTCCGTGGGTGCATGAATGAGCATTCCGTGCCTCTGGGCCCATATCTACACTGTCCTTTTGCATAATACCAGCAAATATTTTCATTTGTGATTGTATTATTCTTGTTTGTACCCGTGCACGACTTGGCTACCTCTGTGTTTTTTGTTCCAACTTTCTCGTTTCTGCATTCATTCTCGGTATTGCCCTTATCTTTCTCCTTGTTGCTTTCGTCTTTCTCATTTGTGTTCTCATTCGTCTCATTTTTTCTCTCCTTATTCATATCACCAGTGTGCTCTACACTATTGCCTTCATTTTTGTGTACCTCGACACTATACCCGTCTACATTGCTACTTTGACTCTCTAAATTCTCAGTCCCTGGGTTGTGTTCAGAGTTCGTTGCTGTCTTTATATACTCTGCATATATTTCTGGTAGTTTTTGTGTGAATTGTAGCCTGTGTTCTTCAGGAATGTTATTCATTAGTTTGGTGATGTTTTCCCACATCTGTCTGTCTCTTTGACAGATCCAGTAGTTACCTTCCCGGTTTGCATATTGTGTAGGTAATCCTGTACAACTTAGGTGAAACCTTATGTTACAAATGTTACATACAATGCCTACAACACTCTTCCGAAGTGACTTAAGGCAGCCTCCACACACCTCCATGTTGGGTTTGTGATGTTATAATAATATATGCATATATTTAAGTATTATATGTATGTATATATAATATGTATCCAGTATATTTATAATATTACATATGTTTATTTGTTCAAGTTTATGTGGGGGTACTTATCGCCTTGTGGAGAAAATATGGTCGTCTTGGGACCGTCCAGTTGACCGTTGTTTGTCCCAGGTCGGGGGCAGGATGCCAGTTACTTGATTTATACACTGATTATTTGCCTGTAATATCCTAAGGGAATTTCTGCTTTCTTCCAGCTTGCAATGTTATTCACTTACTCTATTACTAGTTCCTAGATCCACTTTCCCGTATTACAGTATATATTGCCAGTATATTATCACTGAGGAAGTACACTGTTACTGCGGGACGTCCTCTACACTGTGTAGGCCTCGTGGCTGTGGTGTAAACAGCCTAGTGTGATGCCTCCTCCACAACTTTACATTTATACTTTTTCTTTGTACAGTTCTCTAACACTATCCACTAATTTATATGTTGTGTTACACGTTCCACTTCACTGTTCAACGTATCACTGCTCGCTATATTTGATATATATCGCTTATGCCTGTACACATGAGCCTGGTGGCACTGGCTCACCACGTGGGACCACCTTTATTCTGTATTTAACTCAAATTTCCATTGTTAATTTCTGTATTCTATTTTCCTACGGGTCACTATGCACTTGGTGATCACTGTGGGCCGTAATCCATGGTTGTAATCCTAAAAAAGCCCGGTTTATTCCAGCTTTTAACGGAGCGCGACGACGTACCTGTCCCTCCCCCCAGTAGATGGGGGAGGGGGTGGACCTACAGGTCCAGCACCAACCCCCTGCCAGTAGAGGGGGGCTGGAGCTACACGTCCAGCACCAACTCCCTGCCAGCAGAGGGGGCTGGACCTACAGGTCCAGCACCAACCCCCTGCCAGTAGAGGAGGGGCTGGAGCTACAGGTCCGGCACCAACCCCCTGCCAGTAGAGGGGGCTGGAGTTGCAGGTCCAGCACCAACCCCCACCAGTAGTGGAGGGATGGAGCTACAGGTCCAGCACCAACCCCCTGCCAGTAGAGGGGGGCTGGAGCTACAGGTCCAGCACCCCACCCCTTGCCAGTAGAGGGTGGCTGAAGCTACAAGTCCAACACCAACCCCCTGCCAGTAGAGGAGGGCTGGAGCTACAAGTCCAACACCAACCCCCTGCCAATTGAAGGGGGCTGGAGCTACAGGTCCAGCACCAATCCCCTACCAGTAGAGGGGGGGGGCTGGAGCTACAGGTCCAGCACCAACCTCCTGCCAGTAGAGGAAGGCTGGAGCTACAGGTCCAGCACCAACCCCCTGCCAGTAGAGGGAGGCTGGAGCTTCAGGTCCAGCACCAACCCACTGCCAGTAGAGGGGGGGGGGGGGGCTGGAGCTACAGATCCAGCACCACCCCTCTGCCAGTAGAGGGGGGCTGGAGCTACAGGTCCAGCACCAACCCCCCCCTGCCAGTAGAGTTGGGGGGAGGCTGGAGTTATAGGTCCAGCACCATCCCCCTGCCAGTAGAAGGGGCTGGGACTACAGGTCCAGCACCAACCCCCTACCAGTAGAGGGGGGCTGGAGCTACAAGTCCAGCACCAACCCCCCCTGCCAGTAGAGTGGGGGGGGGGGGCTGGAGCGACAGGTCCAGCAGTAAACCCCTGCCAGTAGAGGGGAGGGAGGCTGGAGTTATAGGTCCAGCACCAACCCCCTGCCAGTAGAAGGGGCTGGGTCTACAGGTCCAGCACCAACCCCCTGCCAGTAGAAGGGGCTGGGTCTACAGGTCCAGCATCAACCCCCTGCCAGTAGAGGGAGGCTAGAGCTACAGGTCCAGCACCAGCCCCCTGCCAGTAGAGGGGGGCCTAGAGCTACAGGTCCAGCACAAACCCTCTGCCAGTAGAGAGGGGGGGGGGGGGGCTCGAGCTACAGGTCCAGCACCAACTCCCTTCCAGTAGAGGGGGTCTGGAGCTTCAGGTCTTGCACCAACCCCCTGCCAGTAGAGGGGGGTTGGAGCTACAGGTCCAGCACCAATCCCCTGCCAGTAGAGGGGGGCTGGAGCGACAGGTCCAGCACCAACCCCTTGCCAGTAGAGGGGCGCTGGAGCTACAGGTCCAGCACCAACTCCCTGCCAGTAGAGGGGGGGCTGGAGCTAGAGGTCCAGCACCAACTCCCTGCCAGTAGAGGGGGGGCTGGAGCTACAGGTCCAGCACCCCACCCCCTGCCAGTAGAGGGGGGCTGGAGCTACAGGTCCAGCACCCCACCCCTTGCCAGCAGAGGGGGGCTGGAGCTACAGGTCCACACCAGCCCACTGCCAGTAGAGTGTGGTTGGAGCTACAGGTCCAGCATCAATCCCCTGCCAGTAGAGGGGGGCTGGAGCTACAGATCCAGCACCAATCCCCTGCCAGTAGAGGGGGGCTGGTGCTACAGGTCCAGCACCAACCCCCTGCCAGTAAAGGGGGGGCTGGAGCTACAGGTCCAGCATCAACCTCCCCTGCCAATAGTGGAGGGATGGAGCTACAGGTCCAGCACCAACCTCTGCCAATAGAGCAAGGCTGGAGCTACAGGTCCAGCCACCCTCCTGCCAGTAGAGGGGGCTGGAGCAACAGGTCCAGCACCAACCCGCTGCCAGTAGAGGGGGGCTGGAGCTAATGGTCCAGCACCAACCCCCCTGCCAGTAGAGGGGGGCTGGAGCTAATGGTCCAGCACCAACCCCCCTGCCAGTAGAGGGGGGCTGGAGCTAATGGTCCAGCACCAACCCCCTGCCAGTAGAGGGGGGGGGCTGGAGCTACAGGTCCAGCACCAACCCCCTGCCAGTAGGTGGGGGGGCTGGAGCTTCAGGTCCAGCACCAACTCCCTGCCAGTAGAGGGAAGGGGGCTGGAGCTACAGGTCCAGCACCACCCCTCTGCCAGTAGAGGGGGAGGGGGCTGGAGCTACAGGTCCAGCACCATCCCCATGCCAGTAGAGGGGGGCTGGAGCTACAGGTCCGGCACCAACCCCCTGCCAGTAGAGGGGGGCTGGAGCTACAGGTCTAGCACCAACCCCCTGCCAGTAGAGGGGGGCTGGAGCTACAGGTCCAGCATCAACCTCTGCCAATAGAGTAAGGCTGGAGCTATAAGTCCAACACCATCCCCCTGACAGTAGAGGGGGGCTGGAGCTACAGGTCCGGCACCAACCCCCTGCCAGTAGAGGGGGGCTGGAGCTAATGGTCCAGCACCAACCCCCTGCCAGTAGAGGAGGGCTGGAGCTACAGGTCCAGCACCCCCCCCCCCTGCCATTAGAGGGGGGAGCTACAGGTCCGGCATCAACCTCCTACCAGTAGAGGGGGGCTGGAGCTACCGGTCCAGCACCAACCCCCTGCCAGTAGAGGGGGGGGGGGGGCTGGAGCTACAGGTCCAGCACCAACCCCCTGCCAGTATAGGGGGGTGGCTGGAGCTACAGGTCCAGCACCAACCCCCTGCCAGTAGAGGGGGGCTGGAGCTACAGGTCCAGCACCACCCCTCTGCCAGAAGAGGGGGGGGGGCTGCAGCTACAGGTCCAGCACCATCCCCCTGCCAGTAGAGGTGGGCTCGAGCTACAGGTCCGGCACCAACCCCCTGCCAGTAGAGGGGGGCTGGAGCTACAGGTCCAGTACCAACCCTCCTGCCAGTAGATGGAGGGGGGGGGGCTGGAGCAACAGGTCCAGCACCAACCCCCTGCCAGTAGAGGGGGGATGGAGCTACAGATCTAGCACCAACCCCTGCCAGTAGAGGGGGGGGGGGTGGAGCTACAGGTCCAGCATCAACCCCCTGCCAGTATAGGGGCGCTGGAGCTACACGTCCAGCACCAACTCCCTGCCAGTAGAGGAGGGGCTGGAGCTACAGGTCCAGCACTACCCCTGCAAGTAGAAATATTGCCGGAACAACTGGACATTTCCAAGAGGAAACAGATTTATTCCTGCCAGGAGTGAAGGACCAAGCGGGCTGTGGTGGGTAGGTCCAGCACCAAACCCCTGCCAGTAGAGGGGCGGTGGAGCTACACGTCCAGCACCAACTCCCTGCCAGTAGAGGAGGGGCTGGAGCTACAGGTCCAGCACCAACCCCCCCTGCCAGTAGAGGGGGTATTGGAGCTGCAGGTCCAGCACCAACTCCCTGCCAGTAGAGGAGGGGCTGGAGCTACAGGTCCAGCACCAACCCCCTGCCAGTAGAGGGGGGCTGGAGCTATAGGTCCAGCACCAACCCCATGCCAGTAGTGGGGGGCTGGAGCTACAGCCAGCACCAACCCCCTGCCAGTAGAGAGGGGGCTGGAGCTACAGGTCCAGCACCAACCCCCTGCCAGTAGAGGGGGGCTGGAGCTACAGGTCCAGCACCAACCCCCTGCCAGTAGAGGGGGGCTGGAGCTACAGGTCCAGCACCAACCCCCTGCCAGTAGAGGGGGGCTGGAGCTACAGGTCCAGCACCAACCCCCTGCCAGCAGAGCGGGGGGGCTGGAGCTACAGGTCCAGCACCAACCCCCTCCCAGTAGAGGGGGGGGGGGCTGGAGCTACAGGTCCAGCACCAACCCCCTGCCAGTAGAGGGAGGCTGGAGCTACAGGTCCAGCACCAACCCCCTGCCAGTAGAGGGGGGGAGCTGGAGCTTCAGGTCCAGCACCAACCCCCTGCCAGTAGAGGGGGCTGGAGTTACAGGTCCAGCACCAACCCCTGCCAGTAGAAGGGGGGGGGCTGGAGCTACAGATCCAGCACCAAATCCCTGCCAGTAGAGGGGGGCTGGAGCTACAGGTCCAGCACCAACCCCCTGCCAGTAGAGGGGGGGAGCTGGAGCTACAGGTCCAGCACCAATCCCCTGCCAGTAGAGGGGGGGGAGGCTGGAGCTACAGGTCCAGCACCATCCCCCTGCCAGTAGAGGGGGGCTCGGACTACAGGTCCAGCACCAACCCCCTGTCAGTAGAGGGGGGCTGGAGTTACAGGTCCAGCATCAACCCCCTGCCAGTAGAGGGAGGCTGGAGCTACAGGTCCAGCACCAGCCCCCTGCCAGTAGAGGGGGGCCTGGAGCTACAGGTCCAGCACCAACCCCTTGCCAGTAGAGGGGGCCTAAAGCTACAGGTCCAGCACCAACCCCCTGCCAGTAGAGGGGGGGGGCTGGAGCTACAGGTCCAGCACCAACCCCCGCCAGTAAAGGGGGGGGCTGGAGCTACAGGTCTAGCACCAACCCCCTGCCAGTAGAGGGGGGGCTGGAGCTACAGGTCCAGCACCAATCCCCTGCCAGTAGAGGGGGGCTGGAGCTACAGGTCCAGCACCAACCCCCTGCCAGTAGAGGGGGGCTGGAGCTACAGGTCCAGCACCAACCCCCTGCCAGTAGAGGGGGGGCTGGAGCTACAGGTCCAGCACCAACCCCCTGCCAGTAGAGGGGGGCTGGAGCTACAAGTCCAGCACCAACCCCCTGCCAGTACAGGGGGGCTGGAGCTACAGGTCCAGCACCAACCCCCTGCCAGTAGAGGGGGGCGGGAGCTACAGGTCCAGCACCAACCCCCTTGCCAGTAGAGGGGGGGCTGGAGCTACAGGTCCGGCACCAACCCCCTGCCAGTAGAGGGGGGCTGGAGCTACAGGTCCACAACCAACCCCCTGCCAGTAGAGGGGGGCTGGAGCTACAGGTCCAGCACCAACCCCCTGCCAGTAGAGGGGGGGCTGGAGCTACTGGTCCAGCACCAACCCCCTGCCAGTAGAGGGAGGCTGGAGCTACAGGTCCAGCACCAACCCCCTGCCAGTAGAGGGGAGGCTGGAGCTACAGGTCCAGCACCAACCCCCTGCCAGTAGAGGGGGGAGCTACAGGTCTGGAGCTACAGGTCCAGCACCAACCCCCTGCCAGTAGAAGGGGGGGGCTGGAGCTACAGGTCCAGCACCAACCCCCTGCCAGTAGAGGGGGGCTGGAGCTACAGGTCCAGCACCAACCCCCTGCCAGTAGAGGGGGTCTGGAGCTACAGGTCCAGCACCAACCGCCTGCCAGTAGAGGGGGGGCTGGAGCTACAGGTCCAGCACCATCCCCCTGCCAGTAGAGGGGGGGCTGGAGCTTCAGGTCCAGCACCAGCCCCCTGCCAGTAGAGGGGGGCTGGAGCTACAGGTCCAGCACCAACCCCCTGCCAGTAGTGGGGGGCTGGAGCTACAGGTCCGGCACCAACCCCCTGCCAGTAGAGGGGGGCTGGAGCTTCAGGTCCAGCACCAATTCTCTGCCAGTAGAGGGGGGCTGGAGCTACAGGTCCAGCACCAACCCCCTGCCAGTAGAGGGGGGTGGAGCTACAGGTCCAGCACCAACCCCCCCCCGCCAGTATAGGGGGGCTGGAGCTACAGGTCCAGCACCAACCCCCTGCCAGTAGAGGGGGGCTGGAACTACAGGTCCAGCACCAACCCCCTGCCAGTAGAGGGGGCTGGAGCTACAGGTCCAGCACCATCCCCCCTGCCAGTGGAGGGGGGCTGGAGCTACAGGTCCAGCACCAACCCCCTGCCAGTAGAGGGGGGCTGGAGCTACAGGTCCAGCACCAGCCCCCTGCCAGTAGAGGGGGACTGGAGCTACAGTTCCAGCAACAACCCCTGCCAGTAGAGGGGGACTGGAGCTACAGGTCCAGCACTAACCCCCTGCCAGTAGAGGGGGGGGTGGCTGGAGCTACAGGTCCTGCACCATCCCCCTGCCAGTAGAGGGGGGCTGGAGCTACAGGTCCAGCACCAACCCCCTGCCTGTAGAGGAATGCTGGAGCTTCAGGTCCAGCGCCAACCCCTGCCAGTAAAGGAGGGGATGGAGCTACAGGTACAGCACCAACCCCCTTGCCAGTAGAGTAGTCTAGAGCTACAGGTCTCACACCAACCCCTTGCCAGTAGAGGGGGGGCGTGAGTTACAGGTCCAGCACCAACCCCCTGCCAGTAGAGGGGGGGGGGCTGGAGCTACAGGCCCAGCACCAACCCCCTGCCAGTGGAGGGGGGGGGGGCTGGAGCTTCAGGTCCAGCACCAACCCCCGGCCAGCAGAGGGGGTCTGGAGCTTCAGGTCCAGCACCAACCCAATGCCAGTAGAGGGGGGCTGGAGCTACAGGTCCAGCACCATTCCCCTGGCAGTAGAGGTGGGCTGGAGCTACAGGTCCAGCTCCAGCCCCCTGGCAGTAGAGGTGGGCTGGAGCTACAGGTCCAGAATCAACCCCCTGCCAGTAGAAGCGGCCTAGAGCTATAGGTCCAGCCCCAACCCCCTGCCAGTAGTGGTGGCTGGAGCTACAGGTCCAGCACCATCACCCTGCCAGTAGAGGGGGGCTGGAACTACAGGTCCAGCACCAACTCCCTGTCAGTAGAGGGGGGCTCGAACTACAGGTCCCGCACCAATTCCTTGCAAGTAGAGGGGGGCTGGAGCTACATGTCCAGCACCAACCCCCTGCCAGTAGAGGTGGGCTAGAGCTACAGGTCCTGCACCAACCCCCTGCCAGTAGAGAGAGGGGGCGCTTTAGCTACAGGTCCAGCACCAACCCCTGCCAGTAGATGGAGGCTGGAGCTACAGGCCCAGGACCAACCCCCTGCCGATAGAGGTGGGCTGGAGCTACAGGTCCAGCACCAACCCCCTGCCAGTAGAGGGGGGCTGGAGCTACAGGTCCAGCACCAACCCCCTGCCAGTAGAGGGGGTGCTGGAGCTACAGGTCCAGCACCAACCCCCCTGCCAGTAGAGGGAAGAGGGCTGAAGCTTCAGGTCCAGCACCAACCCCCTGCCAGTAGAGGGGGGCGGGAGCTACAGGTCCAGCACCAACCCCCTGCCAGTAGAGGTGAACTGGAGCTACAGGTCCACAACCAACCCCCTGCCAGTAGAGGTGAACTGGAGCTACAGGTCCAGCACCAACCCCCTTCCAGTAGAGGGGGCTGGAGCTACAGGTCCAGCACCATCCCCCTGCCAGTAGAGGGGGGGCTGGAGCTATAGGTCCAGCACCAACCCCCTTGCCAGTAGAGGGGGGGCTGGAGCTACAGGTACAGCATCAACCCCCCCTGCCAGTTAAGGGGTGGGGGCTGGAACTACAGGTCTAGCACCAACCCCCTGCCAGTAGAGGGGGAGCTGGAGCTACAGGCCCAGCACCAACCCCCTGCCAGTACAGGGGGCTGGAGCTACAGGTCCAGCACCAACCCCCTGCCAGTAGAGGGGGGCGGGAGCTACAGGTCCAGCACCAACCCCCTTGCCAGTAGAGGGGGGGCTGGAGCTACAGGTCCAGCACCAACCCCCTGCCAGTAGAGGAGGGGCTGGAGCTACAGGCCCAGCACCAATCACATGTCAGTAGAGGGGTGGGGTGTCTGGAGCTACAGGTCCAGCACCATCCCCCTGCCAGTAGGGGGGGGGGGCTCGAGCTACAGGTCCGGCACCAACCCCCTGCCAGTAGAGGGGGCCTGGAACTACAGGTCTAGCACCAACCCCCTGCCAGTAGAGGTGAACTGGAGATACAGGTCCAGCACCAACCCCCTGCCAGTAGAGGGGGGGCAGGAGCTACAGGTCCAGCACCAACCCCCACCCTGTAGAGGGGGGTGGGGCTAGAGCTACAGGTCCAGCACCAACTCCCTGCCAGTAGAGGGAAGAGGGCTGGAGCTTCAGGTCCAGCACCAACCCCTTGCCAGTAGAGGGGGGCGGGAGCTACAGGTCCAGCACCAACCTCCTTGCCAGTAGGAGGGGGGGCTGGAGCTACAGGTACAGCAACTACCCCCCCTGCCAGTAAAGGGGCGGGGCCTGGAACTACAGGTCTAGCACCAACCCCCTGCCAGTAGAGGGGAGGGCTGGAGCTACAGGCCCAGCACCAATCACCTGTCAGTAGAGGGGTGGGGTGTCTGGAGCTACAGGTCCAGCACCATCCCCCTGCCAGTAGAGGGGGGGCTCGAGCTACAGGTCCGGCACCAACCCCCTGCCAGTAGAGGGGGGCTGGACCTACAGGTCCACAACCAGCCCCCTGCCAGTAGAGGTGAACTGGAGCTACAGGTCCAGCACCAACCCCCTGCCAGTACAGGGGGGCTGGAGCTACAGGTCCAGCACCAACCCCTTGCCAGTAGAGGGGGGCGGGAGCTACAGGTCCAGCACCAACCCCCTTGCCAGTAGAGGGGGGGGCTGGAGCTACAGGTACAGCATTATCCCCCCTTGCCAGTAAAGGGGTGGGGGCTGGAACTACAGGTCTAGCACCAACCCCCTGCCAGTAGAGGGGGGGCTGGAGCTACAGGCCCAGCACCAATCACCTGTCAGTAGAGGGGTGGGGTGTCTGGAGCTACAGGTCCAGCACCATCCCCCTGCCAGTAGAGGGGGGGGCTCGAGCTACAGGTCCGGCACCAACCCCCTGCCAGTAGAGGGGGGCTGGAGCTACAGGTCCAGCACCAACCCCCTGCCAGTAGAGGTGGGGGCTGGAGCTACAGGTCCAGCACCAACCCCCTGCCAGTAGAGGGGGGGCTGGAGCTACAGGTCCAGCACCAACCCCCTGCCAGTAGAGGGGGCTGGAGCTACAGGTCCAGCACCAACCCCCTGCCAGTAGAGGGGGGCTGGAGCTACAGGTCCAGCACCCTGCAATTTGAAGGGGGCCCCCTGTAGAGGGGGGCTGGAGCTAGAGCACCAACCCCCTGCCAGTAGGGGGGCTGGAGCTACAGGTCCAGCACCAACCCCCTGCCAGTAGAGGGGGGCTGGAGCTACAGGTCCAGCACCAACCCCCTGCCAGTAGAGGGGGGGGAGCTGGAACTACAGGTCCAGCACCAACCCCCCTGCCAGTAGAGGGGGGCTGGAGCTACAGGTCCAGCACCAACCCCCTGCCAGTAGAGGGGGCTGGAGCTACAGGTCCAGCACCAACCCCCTGCCAGTAGAGGGGGGCTGGAGCTACAGGTCCAGCACCAACCCCTGCCAGTAGAGGGGGCTGGAGCTACAGGTCCAGCACCAACCCCCTGCCAGTAGAGGGGGGCTGGAGCTACAGGTCCAGCACCAACCCCCTGCCAGTAGAGGGGGGAGGTGGAGCTACAGGTCCAGCACCAACCCCCTGCCAGTAGAGGGGGCTGGAGCTACAGGTCCAGCACCAACCCCCTGCCAGTAGAGGGGGGGCTGGAGCTACAGGTCCAGCACCAACCCCCTGCCAGTAGAGGGGGGCTGGAGCTACAGGTCCAGCACCAACCCCCTGCCAGTAGAGGGGGGCTGGAGCTACAGGTCCAGCACCAACCCCCTGCCAGTAGAGGGGGGGCTGGAGCTACAGGTCCAGCACCAACCCCCTGCCAGTAGAGGTGGGCTGGAGCTACAGGTCCAGCACCAACCCCCTGCCAGTAGAGGGGGGCTGGAGCTACAGGTCCAGCACCAACCCCCTGCCAGTAGAGGGGGGCTGGAGCTTCAGGTCCAGCACCAACCCCCTGCCAGTAGAGGGGGGGCTGGAGCTACAGGTCCAGCACCAACCCCTGCCAGTAGAGGAGGGGCTGGAGCTACAGGTCCAGCACCAACCCCCTGCCAGTAGAGGGGGGGGTGTCTGGAGCTACAGGTCCAGCACCAACCCCCTGCCAGTAGAGGGGGGCTGGAGCTACAGGTCCAGCACCAACCCCTGCCAGTAGAGGGGGCTGGAGCTACAGGTCCAGCACCAACCCCCCGCCAGTAGAGGGGGGACTGGAGCTACAGGTCCAGCACCAACCCCCTGCCAGTAGAGGGTGGCTGGAGCTACAGGAACAGCACCAACCCCCTGCCAGTAGAGGGGGGGGGGCTAGAGCTACAGGTCCAGCACCAACCCCCTGCCAGTAGAGGGGGGGCTGGAGCTACATGTCCAGCACCAACCCCTGCCAGTAGAGGGGGGCTGGAGCTACAGGTCCAGCACCAACCCCCTTCCAGTAGAGGGGGGCTGGAGCTACAGGTCCAGCACCAACCCCCTGCCAGTAGAGGGGGGGCCTGGAACTACAGGTCCAGCACCAACCCCCTGCCAGTAGAGGGGGGGCTGGAGCTACAGGTCCAGCACCAATCACCCTGCCAGTAGAGGGGTGCTGGAGCTACAGGTCCAGTACCAACCCCCTGCCAGTAGAGGGGGGGCTGGAGCTTTATGTCCAGCACCAAACCCCTGCCAGTAGAGAGGTGCTGGAGCTACAGGTCCAGCACCAACCCCCTGCCAGTAGAGGTGGGCTGGAGCTACAGGTCCAGCACCAACCCCCTGCCAGTAGAGGGGGGCTGGAGCTACAGGTCCAGCACCAACCCCTGCCAGTAAAGGTGGGCTGGAGCTACAGGTCCAGCACCAACCCCCTGCCAGTAGAGGGGGGTTGGGGCTACAGGTCCAGCACCAACCCCCTGCCAGTAGAGGGGGGGGGGAAGCTGCAGCTACAGGTCCAGCACCAACCCCCTGCCAGTAGAGGGGGGCTGGAGCTACAGGTCCAGCACCAACCCCTGCCAGTAGAGGGGGGGGGTCTGGAGCTACAGGTCCAGCACCAACCCCTGCCAGTAGAGGGGGGGGCTGGAGCTACAGGTCCAGCACCAACCCCCTGCCAGTAGAGGTGGGCTGGAGCTACAGGTCCAGCACCAACCCCCTGCCAGTAGATGGGCGGCTGGAGGTACAGGTCCAGCACCAATCCCCTGCCAGTAGAGGGGGGCTGGTGCTACAGGTCCAGCACCAACCCCCTGCCAGTAGAGGGGGCTGGAGCTACAGGTCCAGCACCAACCCCCTGCCAGTAGATTTATGGGGGGGGCTGGAGCTACAGGTCCAGCACCAACCCCCTGCCAGTAGAGGAGGGCTGGAGCTACAGGTCCAGCACCAACCCCCTGCCAGTAGAGGGGGGCTGGAGCTACAGGTCCAGAACCAACCCCCTGCCAGTAGAGGGGGGCTGGAGCTACAGGTCCAGCGCCAACCCCCCTGCCAGTACAGGGGGGGCTGGAGCTACAAATCTAGCACCAACCCCCAGCCAGTAGAGTGGGTCAGGCTGGAGCTTCAGGTCCAGCACCAACCCCCAGCCAGCAGAGGGGGACTGGAGCTACAGGTCCAGCACAAACCCCCCCTGCCAGTAGAGGGGGGGGGGGCTGGAGCTACAGGTCCAGCACCAACCCCCTGCCAGTAGAGGGGGGGGCTGGAGCTACAGGTCCAGCACCAACCCCCTGCCAGTAGAGGGGGGGGGCTGGAGCTACAGGTCCAGCACCAACCCCCTGCCAGTAGAGGGGGGCTGGAGCTACAGGTCCAGCACCAACCCCCTGCCAGTAGAGGGGGGCTGGAGCTACAGGTCCAGCACCAACCCCTGCCAGTAGAGGGGGGGGGGGGCTGGAGCTACAGGTCCAGCACCAACCCCTGCCAGTAGAGAGGGGGGGCTGGAGCTACAGGTCCAGCACCAACCCCCTGCCAGTAGAGGG
The DNA here is from genome assembly GCF_020424385.1 of Procambarus clarkii. Taxonomy (NCBI): domain Eukaryota; kingdom Metazoa; phylum Arthropoda; class Malacostraca; order Decapoda; family Cambaridae; genus Procambarus; species Procambarus clarkii. The sequence continues at coordinate 35,205 of NW_025570654.1, read as the reverse complement.
GGGGCTGGAGCTACAGGTCCAGCACCAACCCCCTGCCAGTAGAGGGGGGGCTGGAGCTACAAGTCCAGCACCAACCCCCCCTGCCAGTAGAGGGGGGGGCTAGAGCTACAGGTCCAGCACCAACCCCCTGCCAGTAGAGGGGGGCTGGAGCTACAGGTCCAGCACCAACCCCCTGCCAGTAGAGGGGGGCTAGAGCTACAGGTCCAGCACCAACCCCCTGCCAGTAGAGGGGGGCTGGAGCTACAGGTCCAGCACCAACCCCCTGCCAGTAGAGGGGGGCTGGAGCTACAGGTCCAGCACCAACCCCCTGCCAGTAGAGGGGGGCTGGAGCTACAGGTCCAGCACCAACCCCCTGCCAGTAGAGGGGGGCTGGAGCTACAGGTCCAGCACCAACCCCCTGCCAGTAGAGGGGGGGGGGAGCTACAGGTCCAGCACCAACCCCCTGCCAGTAGAGGGGGGCTGGAGCTACAGGTCCAGCACCAACCCCCTGCCAGTAGAGGGGGGACTGGAGCTACAGGTCCAGCACCAACCCCATGCCAGTAGAGGGGGCTGGAGCTACAGGTCCAGCACCAACCCCATGCCAGTAGAGGGGGGGCTGGAGCTACAGGTCCAGCACCAACCCCCTGCCAGTAGAGGGGGGCTGGAGCTACAGGTCCAGCACCAACCCCCTGCCAGTAGAGGGGGGGGGAGCTGGAGCTACAGGTCCAGCACCAACCCCCTGCCAGTAGAGGTGGTCGGGAGCTACAGGTCCAGCACCAACCCCCTGCCAGTAGAGGGGGGCTGGAGCTGCAGGTCCAGCACCAACCCCTGCCAGTAGAGGGGGGGCTGGAGCTACAGGTCCAGCACCAACCCCTGCCAGTAGAGGGGGGCTGGAGCTACAGGTCCAGCACCAACCCCCTGCCAGTAGAGGGGGGCTGGAGCTACAGGTCCAGCACCAACCCCCTGCCAGTAGAGGGGGGCTGGAGCTACAGGTCCAGCACCAACCCCCTGCCAGTAGAGGGGGGCTGGAGCTACAGGTCCAGCACCAACCCCCTGCCAGTAGAGGGGGGCTGGAGCTACAGGTCCAGCACCAACCCCCTGCCAGTAGAGGGGGGCTGGAGCTACAGGTCCAGCACCAACCCCCTGCCAGTAGAGGGGGGCTGGAGCTACAGGTCCAGCACCAACCCCCTGCCAGTAGAGGGGGGCTGGAGCTACAGGTCCAGCACCAACCCCCTGCCAGTAGCTACGGCCAGTAGAGGGGGGCTGGAGCTACAGGTCCAGCACCAACCCCTGCCAGTAGAGGGGGGGGGGCTGGAGCTACAGGTCCAGCACCAACCCCCTGCCAGTAGAGGGCACCAACCCCTGGGCTGGAGCTACAGGTCCAGCACCAACCCCCTGCCAGTAGAGGGGGCGCTGGAGCTACAGGTCCAGCACCAACCCCCTGCCAGTAGAGGGGGGCTGGAGCTACAGGTCCAGCACCAACCCCCTGCCAGTAGAGGGGGGCTGGAGCTACAGGTCCAGCACCAACCCCCTGCCAGTAGAGGGGGGACTGGAGCTACAGGTCCAGCACCAACCCCCTGCCAGTAGAGGGGGGCTGGAGCTACAGGTCCAGCACCAACCCCCTGCCAGTAGAGGGGGGGCTGGAGCTACAGGTCCAGCACCAACCCCCTGCCAGTAGAGGGGGGCTGGAGCTACAGGTCCAGCACCAACCCCCTGCCAGTAGAGGGGGGCTGGAGCTACAGGTCCAGCACCAACCCCCTGCCAGTAGAGGGGGGCTGGAGCTACAGGTCCAGCACCAACCCCCTGCCAGTAGAGGGGGGCTGGAGCTACAGGTCCAGCACCAACCCCCTGCCAGTAGAGGGGGGCTGGAGCTACAGGTCCAGCACCAACCCCCTGCCAGTAGAGGGGGGCTGGAGCTACAGGTCCAGCACCAACCCCCTGCCAGTAGAGGGGGGGGGTGTCTGGAGCTACAGGTCCAGCACCAACCCCCTGCCAGTAGAGGGGGGCTGGAGCTACAGGTCCAGCACCAACCCCCTGCCAGTAGAGGGGGGGGTGTCTGGAGCTACAGGTCCAGCACCAACCCCCTGCCAGTAGAGGGGGGGGGGTGGAGCTACAGGTCCAGCACCAACCCCCTGCCAGTAGAGGGGGCCTGGAGCTACAGGTCCAGCACCAACCCCGTGCCAGTAGAGGTGGGCTGGAGCTACAGGTCCAGCACCAACCCCGTGCCAGTAGAGGGGGGGCAGGAGCTACAGGTCCAGCACCAACCCCCTGCCTGTAGAGGGGGGCTGGAGCCCAGTAGAGGGGGGTGGGGCTGGAGCTACAGGTCCAGCACCAACCCCCTGCCAGTAGAGGGGGGCTGGAGCTACAGGTCCAGCACCAACCCCTTGCCAGTAGAGGGGGGCTGGAGCTACAGGTCCAGCACCAACCCCCTGCCAGTAGAGGGGGGCTGGAGCTACAGGTACAGCACCAACCCCCTGCCAGTAAAGGGGGGGGCCTGGAGCTACAGGTCCAGCACCAACCCCCTGCCAGTAGAGGGGGGGCTGGAGCTACAGGCCCAGCACCAATCACCTGTCAGTAGAGGGGTGGGGTGTCTGGAGCTACAGGTCCAGCACCATCCCCCTGCCAGTAGAGGGGGGGCTGGAGCTACAGGTCCGGCACCAACCCCCTGCCAGTAGAGGGGGGCTGGAGCTACAGGTCCACAACCAACCCCCTGCCAGTAGAGGTGAACTGGAGCTACAGGTCCAGCACCAACCCCCTGCCAGTACAGGGGGGCTGGAGCTACAGGTCCAGCACCAACCCCTTGCCAGTAGAGGGGGGCGGGAGCTACAGGTCCAGCACCAACCCCCTTGCCAGTAGAGGGGGGCTTGAGCTACAGGTCCAGCACCAACCCCCCTGCCAGTAGAGGGGGGGGGCTGGAGCTACAGGTCCAGCACCAACCCCCTGCCAGTAGAGGGGGGGCTGGAGCTACAGGTCCAGCACCAATCCCCTGCCAGTAGAGGGGGGGGGTCTGGAGCTACAGGTCCAGCACCATCCCCCTGCCAGTAGAGGGGGGGGCTGGAGCTACAGGTCCGGCACCAACCCCCTGCCAGTAGAGGGGGGCTGGAGCTACAGGTCCACAACCAACCCCCTGCCAGTAGAGGTGAACTGGAGCTACAGGTCCAGCACCAACCCCCTGCCAGTAGAGGGGGGTGGAGCTACAGGTCCAGCACCATCCCCCTGCCAGTATAGGGGGGCTGGAGCTGCAGGTCCAGCACCAACCCCCTGCCAGTAGAGGGGGCTGGAGCTACAGGTCCAGCACCAACCCCTGCCAGTAGAGGGGGGCTGGAGCTACAGGTCCAGCACCAACCCCCTGCCAGTAGAGGTGGGCTGGAGCTACAGGTCCAGCACCAACCCCCTGCCAGTAGAGGGGGGCTGGAACTACAGGTCCAGCACCAACCCCCTGCCAGTAGAGGGGGGCTGGAGCTACAGGTCCAGCACCAACCCCCTGCCAGTAGAGGGGGGCTGGAGCTACAGGTCCAGCTCCAGCCCCCTGGCAGTAAAGGGGGGCTGGAGCTACAGGTCCAGCACCAACCCCCTGCCAGTAGAGAGGGGGCTGGAGCTACAGGTCCAGCACCAACCCCCTGCCAGTAGAGGGGGCTGGAGCTACAGGTCCAGCACCAACCCCTGCCAGTAGAGGGGGGCTGGAGCTACAGGTCCAGCACCAACCCCCTGCCAGTAGAGGGGGGCTGGAGCTACAGGTCCAGCACCAACCCCTGCCAGTAGAGGGGGGCTGGAGCTACAGGTCCAGCACCAACCCCCTGCCAGTAGAGATGGGCTAGAGCTACAGGTCCAGCACCAACCCCCTGCCAGTAGAGAGAGGGGGGCGCTTTAGCTACAGGTCCAGCACCAACCCCTGCCAGTAGAGGGGGGCTGGAGCTACAGGTCCAGCACCAACCCCCTGCCAGTAGAGGTGGGCTGGAGCTACAGGTCCAGCACCAACCCCCTGCCAGTAGAGGGGGGCTGGAGCTACAGGTCCAGCACCAACCCCCTGCCAGTAGAGGGGGGGGCTGGAGCTACAGGTCCAGCACCAACCCCTTGCCAGTAGAGGGGGGGGGGCTGGAGCTACAGGTCCAACACCAACCCCCGGCCAGTAGAGGGGGGGCTGGAGCTACAGGTCCAGCACCAACCCCTGCCAATAGAGTAGGGCTGGAGCTACAGGTAATGCACCAACCCCTTGCCAGTAGAGAGGGGGGGGTGCAGCTTTAGCTACAGGTCCAGCACCAACCCCTGCCAGTAGAGGGAGGCTGGAGCTACAGGTCCAGCACCAACCCCCTGCCAGTAGAGGGGGGCTGGAGCTACAGGTCCAGCACCAACCCCCTGCCAGTAGAGGGGGGCTGGAGCTACAGGTCCAGCACCAACCCCCTGCCAGTAGAAGGGGGGCTGGAGCTACAGGTCCAGCACCAACCCCCTGCCAGTAGAGGAGGGGATGGAGCTACAGGTCCAGCACCTACCCCCTGCCAGTAGAGGGGGTCTGGAGCTACAGTTCCAGCACCAACCCCCTGCCAGTAGAGTGGGGGCTGGAGATTCAGGTCCAGCACCAACCCCCTGCCAGTAGAGGGGGGGGCTGGAGCTACAGGTCCAGCACCAACCCCCTGCCAGTAGAGGGGGGAGGGCTGGAGCTACAGGTCCAGCACCAACCCCCCTGCCAGTAGAGGGAAGAGGGCTGGAGCTTCAGGTCCAGCACCAACCCCCTGCCAGTAGAGGGGGGGCTGGAGCTACAGGTCCAGCACCAACCCCCTGCCAGTAGAGGTGGGCTAGAGCTACAGGTCCAGCACCAACCTCCTGCCAGTAGAGAGTGGGGGGCACTGGAGCTACAGGTCCAGCACCAACCCCCTGCCAGTAGAGGGGGGCTGGAGCTACAGGTCCAGCACCAACCCCCTGCTAGTAGAAGGGAGCTGGAGCTACAGGTCCAGCACCAACCCCCTGCCAGTAGAGGGGGGCTGGAGCTACAGGTCCAGCACCAACCCCCTGCCAGTAGAAGGGGACTGGAGCTACAGGTCCAGAACCAACCCTCTTCCAGTATAGGAGGGGATGGAGCTACAGGTCCAGCACCTAACCCCTTCCAGTATAGGGGGTCTGGAGCTACAGTTCCAGCACCAACCCCCTGCCAGTAGAGGGGGGGCTGGAGCTACAGGTCCAGCACCAACCCCCTGCCTTTAGAGGGGGGAGGGCTGGAGCTACAGGTCCAGCACCAACCCCCCTGCCAGTAGAGGGAAGAGGGCTGGAGCTTCAGGTCCAGCACCAACCCCCCTGCCAGTAGAGGGGGGCAGGAGCTACAGGTCCAGCACCAACCCCCTGCCAGTAGAGGGGGGCGAGAGTTACAGGTCCGGCACCAACCCCCTGCCAGTAGAGGGGGGCTGGAGCTACAGGTCCACAACAAACCCCCTGCCAGTAGAGGTGAACTGGAGCTACAGGTCCAGCACCAACCCCTGCCAGTACAGGGGCGCTGGAGCTACAGGTCCAGCACCAACCCCCTGCCAGTAGAGGGGGGCTGGAGCTACAGGTCCAGCACCAACCCCCTGCCAGTAGAGGGGGGCTGGAGCTACAGGTCCATCACCAACCCCCTGCCAGTAGAGGTGGACTGGAGCTACAGGTCCAGCACCAACCCCCTGCCAGTAGAGGGGGGCTGGAGCTACAGGTCCAGCACCAACCCCCTGCCAGTAGAGGGGGGCTGGAGTTATAGGTCCATCACCAACCCCCTGCCAGTAGACGTGATCTGGAGCTGCAGGTCAAGCACCATCCCCCCTGCCAGTAGACGGATGCTGTAGCTACAGGTCCAGCACAAACCCCCTGCCAGTAGAGGTGGGCTGGAGCTACATGTCCAGCACCACCCCCCCCCCACTGCCAGTAGAGGGGGGGCTGGAGCTACAGGTGCAGCACCATCTCCCTGCCAGTAGAGGGGTGGGGCTGGAGCTACAGGTCCAGCACCAACCCCTTGCCAGGAGAGGGGGGCTGGAGCTACAGGTCCAGCACCAACCCCATGTCAGTAGAGGGGGGGGTGGAGCTACAGGTCCAGCACCAAGCCCTTGCCAGTAGAGGGGGTCTGGAGCTTCAGGACCAGCACCAACCCCATGCCAGTAAAGGGGGGCTGGAGCTACAGGTCCAGCACCAACCCCTGCCAGTAGAGGGGGGCTGGAGCTACAGGTCCAGCACCAACCCCCTGCCAGTAGAGGGGGCTGGAGCTACAGGTTCAGCACCAACCCCCTGCCAGTAGAGGGGGCCTGGAGCTACAGGTCCAGCACCAACCCCCTGCCAGTAGTGGGGGCTGGAGCTACAGGTCCAGCACCATCCCCCTGCCAGTAGAGGGGGGCTGGAGCTACAGGTCCAGCACCAACCCCTGCCAGTAGAGGGGGCTGGAACTACAGGTCCCGCACCAATCCCTTGCCAGTAGAGGGGGGCTGGAGCTACAGGTCCAGCACCAACCCCCTGCTAGTAGAGGGGAGCTGGAGCTACAGGTCCAGCACCAACCCCCTGCCAGTAGAGGGGGGCTGGAGCTACAGGTCCAGCACCAACCCCCTGCCAGTAGAGGGGGGCTGGAGCTACAGGTCCAGCACCAACCCCCTGCCAGTAGAGGGGGGGGCGCTGGAGCTACAGGTCCAGCACCAACCCCTGCCAGTAGAGGGAGGCTGGAGCTACAGGTCCAGCACCAACCCCCTGCCAGTAGAGGGGGGCTGGAGCTACAGATCCAGCACCAACCCCCTGCCAGTAGAGGGGGGCTGGAGCTACAGATCCAGCACCAACCCCCTGCTAGTAGAGGGGGGCTGGAGCTACAGGTCCAGCACCAACCCCCTGCCAGTAGAGGGGGGCTGGAGCTACAGGTCCAGCACCAACCCCGTGCCAGTAGAGGGGGACTGGAGCTACAGGTCCAGCACCAACACCCTGCCAGTAGAGGGGGGATGGAGCTACAGGTCCAGCACCAACCCCCTGCCAGTAGAGGGAGGCTGGAGCTACAGGTCCAGCACCAACCCCCTGCCAGTAGAGGGGGGCTGGAGCTACAGGTCCAGCACCAACCCCCTGCCAGTAGAGGGGGTGCTGGAGCTACAGGTCCAGCACCAACCCCCTGCCAGTAGAGGGAAGAGGGCTGGAGCTACAGGTCCAGCACCAACCCCCTGCCAGTAGAGGGGGACGGGAGCTACAGGTCCAGCACCAACCCCCTGCCAGTAGAGGGGGGGCTGGAGCTACAGGTCCACAACCAACCCCCTGCCAGTAGAGGTGAACTGGAGCTACAGGTCCAGCACCAACCCCCTGCCAGTACAGGGGGGCTGGAGCTACAGGTCCAGCACCAACCCCCTGCCAGTACAGGGGGGCTGGAGCTACAGGTCCAGCACCAACCCCCTGCCAGTAGAGGGGGGCGGGAGCTACAGGTCCAGCACCAACCCCCTTGCCAGTAGAGGGGGGGGCTGGAGCTACAGGTACAGCACCAACCCCTTCTGCCAGTAAGGGGGGGGGCTGGAGCTACAGGTCTAGCACCAACCCCCTGCCAGTAGAGGTGGGCTGGAGCTACAGGTCCAGCACCAATCCCTGTCAGTAGAGGGGGGGGTGTCTGGAGCTACAGGTCCAGCACCAACACCCTTCCAGTAGAGGGGGGCCAGGAACTACAGGTCCAGCACCAACCCCCTGCCAGTAGAGGGGGGCTGGAGCTACGGGTCCAGCACCAACCCCCTGCCAGTAGAGGGGGGCTGGAGCTACAGGTCCAGCACCAACCCCCTGCCTGTAGAGGGGGGCTAGAGCTACAGGTCCAGCACCAACCCCCTGCCAGTAGAGGGAAGAGGGCTGAAGCTACAGGTCCAGCACCAACCCCCTTGCCAGTAGGAGCACCAACCCCTGCTGGGGGGGGGGCTGGAGCTACAGGTCCAGCACCAACCCCCCCTGCCAGTAGAGGGGGGGTTGCAGCTACAGGTCCAGCACCAACCCCCTGCCAGTAGAGGGGGGGCTGGAGCTACAGGTCCGGCACCAACCCCCTGCCAGTAGAGGGGAGCTGGAGCTACAGGTCCACAACCAACCCCCTGCCAGTAGAGGTGAACTGGAGCTACAGGTCCAGCACCAACCCCCTGCCTGTACAGGGGGGGCTGGAGCTACAGGTCCAGCACAAACCCCCTGCCAGTAGAAGTGGGCTAGAGCTACAGGTCCAGCACCACCACCCCCCCCCCACTGCCAGTAGAGGGGGGGCTGGAGCTACAGGTGCAGCACCATCTCCCTGCCAGTAGAGGGGGGCTGGAGCTACAGGTCCAGCACCAACCCCCTGCCAGTAGAGGGGGGCTGGAGCTACAGGTCCAGCACCAACCCCTGCCAGGAGAGAGGGGGGATGGAGCTACAGGTCCAGCACCAACCCCTGCCATTAGAGGGGGGCTGGAGCTACAGGTCCAGCACCAATCCCATGCCAGTAGAGGTGGGCTGGAGCTACAGGTCCAGCACCAACCCCATGCCAGTAGAGGGGGTCTGGAGCTTCAGGTCCAGCACCAACCCCCTGCCAGTAGAGGGGGGCTGGAGCTACAGGTCCAGCACCAACCCCCTGCCAGTAGAGGGGGCCTAGAGCTATAGGTCCAGCACCAACCCCCTGCCAGTAGTGGGGGCTGGAGCTAAAGGTCCAGCACCATCCCCCTGCCAGTACAGGGGGGCTGGAACTACAGGTCCAGCACCAACCCCCTGCCAGTAGAGGGGGGCTGGAACTACAGGTCCCGCACCAACCCCTTGCCAGTAGAGAGGGGCTGGAGCTACAGGTCCAGCACCAACCCCCTGCCAGTAGAAGGGAGCTGGAGCTACAGGTCCAGCACCAACCCCCTGCCAGTAGAGGGAAGGGGCTGGAGCTACAGGTCCAGCACCAACCCCCTGCCAGTAGAGGGGGGCGGGAGCTACAGGTCCAGCACCAACCCCCTGCCAGTAGAGGGGGGCTGGAGCTACAGGTCCGGCACCAACCCCCTGCCAGTAGAGGGGGGCTGGAGCTACAGGTCCACAATCAACCCCCTGCCAGTAGTGGGGGCTGGAGCTACAGGTCCAGCACCAACCCCCTTGCCAGTAGAGGGGGGGGCTGGAGCTACAGGTACAGCATCAACCCCTTCTGCCAGTTAAGGGGTGGGGGCTGGAACTACAGGTCTAGCACCAACCCCCTGCCAGTAGAGGGGGGCTGGAGCTACAGGCCCAGCACCAATCCCCTGTCAGTAGAGGGGTGGGGTGTCTGGAGCTACAGGTCCAGCACCATCCCCCTGCCAGTAGAGGGGGGCTGGAACTACAGGTCTAGCACCAACCCCCTGCCAGTAGAGGTGAACTGGAGCTACAGGTCCAGCACCAACCCCCTGCCAGTAGAGGGGGGCTGGAGCTAGAGGTCCAGCACCAACCCCCTGCCAGTAGAGAGGGGGGGGGCTAGAGCTACAGGTCCAGCACCAACCCCCTGCCAGTAGAGGGAAGAGGGCTGGAGCTACAGGTCCAGCACCAACCCCCTGCCAGTAGGAGGGGGGGGCTGGAGCTACAGGTCCAGCACCAACCCCCCTGCCAGTAAAGGGGGGGGCCTGGAGCTACAGGTCTAGCACCAACCCCCTGCCAGTAGAGGGGGGCTGGAGCTACAGGTCCGGCACCAACCCCCTGCCAGTAGAGGGGAGCTGGAGCTACAGGTCCACAACCAACCCCCTGCCAGTAGAGGTGAACTGGAGCTACAGGTCCAGCACCAACCCCCTGCCAGTACAGGGGGGGGCTGGAGCTACAGGTCCAGCACCAACCCCCTGCCAGTAGAAGTGGGCTAGAGCTACAGGTCCAGCACCACCCCCCCCCCACTGCCAGTAGAGGGGGGCTGGAGCTACAGTTGCAGCACCATCTCCCTGCCAGTAGAGGGGGGCTGGAGCTACAGGTCCAGCACCAACCCCATGCCAGTAGAGGGGGTCTGGAGCTTCAGGTCCAGCACCAACCCCATGCCAGTAGAGGGGGGCTGGAGCTACAGGTCCAGCACCAAGCCCCTGCCAGTAGAGGGGAGCTGGAGCTACAGGTCCACAACCATCCCCCTGCCAGTAGAGGTGAACTGGAGCTACAGGTCCAGCACCAACCCCCTGCCTGTACAGGGGGGGCTGGAGCTACAGGTCCAGCACCAACCCCCTGCCAGTAGAAGTGGGCTAGAGCTACAGGTCCAGCACCACCCCCCCCCACTGCCAGTAGAGGGGGGGCTGGAGTTACAGGTGCAGCACCATCTCCCTGCCAGTAGAGGGGGGCTGGAGCTACAGGTCCAGCACCAACCCCCTGCCAGTAGAGGGGGGCTGGAGCTACAGGTCCAGCACCAACCCCTGCCAGTAGAGGGGGGGATGGAGCTACAGGTCCAGCACCAACCCCTGCCAGTAGAGGGGGGCTGGAGCTACAGGTTCAGCACCAATCCCATGCCAGTAGAGGTGGGCTGGAGCTACAGGTCCAGCACAAACCCCATGCCAGTAGAGGGGGTCTGGAGCTTCAGGTCCAGCACCAACCCCATGCCAGTAGAGGGGGGCTGGAGCTACAGGTCCAGCACCAAGCCCCTGCCAGTAGAGGGGGCCTAGAGCTATAGGTCCAGCACCAACCCCCTGCCAGTAGTGGGGGCTGGAGCTAAAGGTCCAGCACCATCACCCTGCCAGTAGAGAGGGGCTGGAGCTACATGTCCAGCACCAACCCCCTGCCAGTAGAAGGGAGCTGGAGCTACAGGTCCAGCACCAACCCCCTGCCAGGAGAGGGAAGAGGGCTGGAGCTTCAGGTCCAGCACCAACCCCCTGCCAGTAGAGGGGGCGGGAGCTACAGGTCCAGCACCAACCCCCTGCCAGTAGAGGGGGGCGAGAGCTACAGGTCCGGCACCAACCCCCTGCCAGTAGATGGGGGGCTGGAGCTACAGGTCCACAACCAACCCCCTGCCAGTAGTGGGGGCTGGAGCTACAGGTCCAGCACCATCACCCTGCCAGTAGAGGGGGGCTGGAACTACAGGTCCAGCACCAACCCCCTGTCAGTAGAGGGGGGGGCTGGAACTACAGGTCCCGCTCCAATCCCTTGCCAGTAGAGGGGGGCTGGAGCTACATGTCCAGCACCAACCCCCTGCCAGTAGAGGTGGGCTAGAGCTACAGGTCCAGCACCAACCTCCTGCCATTAGAGAGAGGGGGGCGCTTTAGCTACAGGTCCAGCACCAACCCCTGCCAGTAGATGGAGGCTGGAGCTACAGGCCCAGGACCAACCCCCTGCCGGTAGAGGTGGGCTGGAGCTACAGGTCCAGCACCAACCCCCTGCCAGTAGAGGGGGGCTGGAGCTACAGATCCAGCACCAACCCCCTCCTAGTAGAGGGGAGCTGGAGCTACAGGTCCAGCACCAACCCCCTGCCAGTAGAGGGGGGCTGGAGCTACAGGTCCAGCACCAACGACCTGCCAGTACAAGGGGACTGGAGCTACAGGTACAGAACCAACCCTCTTCCAGTATAGGAGGGGATGGAGCTACAGGTCCAGCACCTAACCCCTTCCAGTATAGGGAGTCTGGAGCTACAGGTCCAGCACCAACCCCCTGCCAGTAGAGGGGGGCTGGAGCTACAGGTCCATCACCAACCCCCCTGCCAGTAGAGGGAAGAGGGCTGGAGCTTCAGGTCCAGCACCAACCCCCTGCCAGTAGAGGGGGACGGGAGCTACAGGTCCAGCACCAACCCCCTGCCAGTAGAGGGGGGCGAGAGCTACAGGTCCGGCACCAACCCCCTGCCAGTAGAGGGGGGCTGGAGCTACAGGTCCACAACCAACCCCCTGCCAGTAGAGGTGAACTGGAGCTACAGGTCCAGCACCAACCCCCTGCCAGTACAGGGGGCTGGAGCTACAGGCCCAGCACCAACCCCCTGCCAGTACAGGGGGGCTGGAGCTACAGGTCCAGCACCAACCCCCTGCCAGTAGAGGGGGCGGGAGCTACAGGTCCAGCACCAACCCCCTTGCCAGTAGAGGGGGGGCTGGAGCTACAGGTACAGCATCAACCCCTTCTGCCAGTTAAGGGGTGGGGGCTGGAACTACAGGTCTAGCACCAACCCCCTGCCAGTAGAGGTGGGGCTGGAGCTACAGGCCCAGCACCAATCACCTGTCAGTAGAGGGGTGGGGTGTCTGGAGCTACGGGTCCAGCACCATCCCCCTGCCAGTAGAGGGGGCCTGGAACTACAGGTCTAGCACCAACCCCCTGCCAGTAGAGGTGAACTGGAGCTACAGGTCCAGCACCAACCCCCTGCCTGTAGAGGGGGGGCTGGAGCTACAGGTCCAGCACCAACCCCCTGCCTGTAGAGAGGGGGGCTAGAGCTACAGGTCCAGCACCAACCCCCTGCCAGTAGAGGGAAGAGGGCTGGAGCTACAGGTCCAGCACCAACCTCCTTGCCAGTAGGAGGGGGGGGCTGGAGCTACAGGTACAGCAACAACCCCCCCTGCCAGTAAAGGGGCGGGGCCTGGAACTACAGGTCTAGCACCAACCCCCTGCCAGTAGAGGGGGGGCTGGAGCTACAGGTCCGGCACCAACCCCCTGCCAGTAGAGGGGAGCTGGAGCTACAGGTCCACAACCAACCCCCTGCCAGTAGAGGTGAACTGGAGCTACAGGTCCAGCACCAACCCCCTGCCTGTACAGGGGGGGCTGGAGCTACAGGTCCAGCACAAGCCCCCTGCCAGTAGAAGTGGGCTAGAGCTACAGGTCCAGCACCACCACCCCCCCCCACTGCCAGTAGAGGGGGGGCTGGAGTTACAGGTGCAGCACCATCTCCTTGCCAGTAGAGCGGGGCTGGAGCTACAGGTCCAGCACCAACCCCCTGCCAGTAGAGGGGGGCTGGAGCTACAGGTCCAGCACCAACCCCTTGTCAGGAGAGGGGGGGATGGAGCTACAGGTCCAGCACCAACCCCTGCAATTAGAGGGGGGCTGGAGCTACAGGTTCAGCACCAATCCCATGCCAGTAGAGGTGGGCTGGAGCTACAGGTCCAGCATCAACCCCATGCCAGTAAAGGGGGTCTGGAGCTTCAGGTCCAGCACCAACCCCATGCCAGTAGAGGGGGCTGGAGCTACAGGTCCAGCACCAAGCCCCTGCCAGTAGAGGGGGCCTAGAGCTATAGGTCCAGCACCAACCCCCTGCCAGTAGTGGGGGCTGGAGCTACAGGTCCAGCACCATCACCCTGCCAGTAGAGGGGGGCTGGAACTACAGGTCCAGCACCAACCCCCTGTCAGTAGAGGGGGGCTGGAACTACAGGTCCCGCACCAATCCCTTGCCAGTAGAGAGGGGCTGGAGCTACATGTCCAGCACCAAACCCCTGCCAGTAGAAGGGAGCTGGAGCTACAGGTCCAGCACCAACCCCCTGCCAGTAGAGGGAAGAGGGCTGGAGCTTCAGGTCCAGCACCAACCCCCTGCCAGTAGAGGGGGGCGGGAGCTACAGGTCCAGCACCAACCCCCTGCCAGTAGAGGGGGGCGAGAGCTACAGGTCCGGCACCAACCCCCTGCCAGTAGATGGGGGGCTGGAGCTACAGGTCCACAACCAACCCCCTGCCAGTAGAGGTGAACTGGAGCTACAGGTCCAGCACCAACCCCCTGCCAGTACAGGGGGGGCTGAAGCTACAGGTCCAGCACCAACCCCCTGCCAGTAGAGGGGGGCGGGAGCTACAGGTCCAGCACCAACCCCCTTGCCAGTAGAGGGGGGGGCTGGAGCTACAGGTACAGCATCAACCCCCCCTGCCAGTTAAGGGGTGGTGGCTGGAACTACAGGTCTAGCACCAACCCCCTGCCAGTAGAGGGGGGCTGGAGCTACAGGCCCAGCACCAATCACCTGTCAGTAGAGGGGTGGGGTGTCTGGAGCTACAGGTCCAGCACCATCCCCCTGCCAGTAGAGGGGGCCTGGAACTACAGGTCTAGCACCAACCCCCTGCCAGTAGAGGTGAACTTGAGCTACATGTCCAGCACCAACCCCCTGCCACTAGAGGGGGGGCTGGAGCTACAGGTCCAGCACCAACCCCCTGCCTGTAGAGAGGGGGGGGGGCTAGAGCTACAGGTCCAGCACCAACCCCCTGCCAGTAGAGGGAAGAGGGCTGGAGCTTCAGGTCCAGCACCAACCCCTTGCCAGTTGAGGGGGGCGGGAGCTTCAGGTCCAGCATCAACCTCCTTGCCAGTAGGAGGGGGGGCTGGAGCTACAGGTACAGCAACAACCCCCCCTGCCAGTAAAGGGGCAGGGCCTGGAACTACAGGTCTAGCACCAACCCCCTGCCAGTAGAGGGGGGGGGCCTGGAGCTACAGGTCCAGCACCATCCCCCTGCCAGTAGAGGGGGGGCTCGAGCTACAGGTCCGGCACCAACCCCCTGCCAGTAGAGGGGGGCTGGAGCTACAGGTCCACAACCAACCCCCTGCCAGTAGAGGTGAACTGGAGCTACAGGTCCAGCACCAACCCCCTGCCAGTAGAGGGGGGGCTGGAGCTACAGGTCCAGCACCAACCCCTTGTCAGGAGAGGGGGGATGGAGCTACAGGTCCAGCACCAACCCCTGCAATTAGAAGGGGGCTGGAGCTACAGGTTCAGCACCAATCCCATGCCAGTAGAGTTGGGCTGGAGCTACAGGTCCAGCACCAACCCCATGCCAGTAGAGGGGGTCTGGAGCTTCAGGTCCAGCACCAACCCCATGCCAGTAGAGGGGGGCTGGAGCTACAGGTCCAGCACCAAGCCCCTGCCAGTAGAGGGGGGCTGGAGCTACAGGTCCAGCTCCATCCCCCTAACAGTAGAGTTGGGCTGGAGCTACAGGTCCAGCACCAACCCCATGCCAGTAGAGGGGGTCTGGAGCTTCAGGTCCAGCACCAACACCCTGCCAGTAGAGGGGGCCTAGAGCTATAGGTCCAGCACCAACCCCCTGCCAGTAGTGGGGGCTGGAGCTACAGGTCCAGCACCATCACCCTGTCAGTAGAGGGGGGCTGGAACTACAGGTCCCGCACCAATCCCTTGCCAGTAGAGGGGGGCTGGAGCTACATGTCCAGCACCAACCCCCTGCCAGTAGAGGTGGGCTAGAGCTACAGGTCCAGCACCAACCTCCTGCCATTAGAGAGAGGGGGGCGCTTTAGCTATAGGTCCAGCACCAACCCCTGCCAGTAGATGGAGGCTGGAGCTACAGGCCCAGGACCAACCCCCTGCCGGTAGAGGTGGGCTGGAGCTACAGGTCCAGCACCAACCCCCTGCCAGTAGAGGGGGCTGGAGCTACAGGTCCAGCACCAACCCCCTGCCAGTAGAGGGAAGAGGGCTGGAGCTTCAGGTCCAGCACCAACCCCCTGCCAGTAGAGGGGGGCGGGAGCTACAGGTCCAGCACCAACCCCCTGCCAGTAGAGGGGGGCGAGAGCTACAGGTCCGGCACCAACCCCCTGCCAGTAGATGGGGGGCTGGAGCTACAGGTCCACAACCAACCCCCTGCCAGTAGAGGTGAACTGGAGCTACAGGTCCAGCACCAACCCCCTGCCAGTACAGGGGGGGGGGGCTGGAGCTACAGGTACAGCATCAACCCCCCCTGCCAGTTAAGGGGTGGTGGCTGGAACTACAGGTCTAGCACCAACCCCCTGCCAGTAGAGGGGGGGCTGGAGCTACAGGCCCAGCACCAATCACCTGTCAGTAGAGGGGTGGGGTGTCTGGAGCTACAGGTCCAGCACCATCCCCCTGCCAGTAGAGGGGGCCTGGAGCTACAGGTCCAGCACCAACCCCCTGCCTGTAGAGATGTAACACGAGTTTGGGTTTCTCTCTCTTTACTTCACTTCCTTCTACTCCCTCTACCCGTATTCTTACTTTTTTTTTTCTCTACCAAGGGACTCCAAAACTTTTACCAAAGCCAACTCCACGCCACGTGGTCCTAAGACGATTGACCGACTTAGGATTCTACACCCAGTATGACGTGACCTAGGCTCTGAGCAAAACTCTAGAGTCGCCTCTACGCTGCCACCACCAGACCAGTAACACAAGAGCAATGATCGAGGTCTGGATCGATCACGCTAATTAATCAACCTTGGGGCTTGATCCCCACTATAAACGATGACCTTGAGTGTGGAATAAATTACACAGTAATGATAATTCCGATTCGATGTTAGAATCGGCGCCCAATCCAACTCTGCCTCGTGTGGACCACGTGACCAGGACAAGTGTACACATAAAACACATGGAACCAATAAAAATGCAAATTCTTAACTTAATTAATTTATTAAAAGAAAACTAAAACAAAAATCTAAATATGTTCACTCCCTGTCACTTTAACACTCCCTACTTGACCTGAATGGCAAATGAGACTATTTCTATACATAACCATAGCAACTATACCTCTATGTTTTCCAGCTAAGGATGTTGGGCTGGTCTTGGGGAGAGGTAAGATGTTTGACCTCTCCCAGCTGCTCGGCAGATCACACTGATCTCTCCCTTGTCTCGTCTACCCCAGACAGAGCATTGTAACCTTCCGCCTAGTCAAAGTTTCACCAAGTTACTAGCAAGGTTTAAGTTATAACAATTAACCTCTGTTTGTACTGAATTGATCCAGACTGGTTGAATTATTTTACTGAAATTAAATTACACAAACATCTAACGGCAGAGCTGTTCCCGATCCCCAAAATGGTTAATTGAACTTTGAGAAATAGTAGACCTGTCAACCCTGCTGACCTATGACCGCCGGTCACTCCGCCTTACAAGTTAGATCTGATTCGTGACGTCACTGATGGTGACAAACTCAATAATTAGAATACTCTTGATATTGTATCCAGTACTATTATACAATACAATTTTAATGCAAAATGAATAAAGGCTAATTTTCTCTAAATTACTGAATACTATAGGATGATTCATTATACGCAGCTATGAACAAAGCGTCGGTTATTTCCACCGCGAATTCCCCTGGGGGTCAGGTCCTCAGGTCACCATGCGGGCTCAGCTTCCCATCCTCTTTTGTCGATAAACCACTCTGGATAATTCTTACAACAGCCTAGTTTGTTACAACCCCCCCGCACAAGCACTTAGTAAACCTTGTTAATTTGTTAAAAAATCACGAGGTTTAGTATCCAAACCCAGAATTCAACTCATGCCACAAACAAAAGCTAACCTAACTAATAAAATTTGACAAATAATAGTCCAACATCATAATAACCATGTTCATATTTCATAAATTTCTCAGCTGTCAACTGACAGCAATCCTCCAATATCAGGAAACATACATCCTATCCTTACTGACATAGCTAAATAACATGTCCCTACTCTACCATAAAAAAACTAGCTATTAAACTCTCTTGGCTCTTCACTAGCCAAGTCCATGTGTCCTCTAGAGCCGGCCACACCGTGCTCAAACAAACATTAAAGTTATATCATCAGACTGAACTTTCAGTCATCCGGGAGCGTGCTACGGAACTATCAAGTTCACATCCGTGTACTAACCACTCCCCATCAATGTCAACCTTGACATGTTAAGGAACACACCTAACGTTTATTACATGTATCTAAAAATTAAAAAAAAATTCCTATACTTTATCACAGGTTTCAGCTGACTGTACAGCCAAGTGTTCTCACTCACTAGAAGTGTCAATGTTTATATTGGTCCGCCTCTCCTGTGTTCAAACATTCTGCAAAAAATAGCACAACATAATTTTCCATAACCGTTTGTTCTGGGCTGAGACAATTACACAGGGGCTTCGATTTTGATTACTGACCAATTTATAGAGTAAAATTCATATATTATACCAGAATTATTTTAAATCTGTTTTTCAACATTTATAAAGTATTGATTCTAAATCTGTTTTTCAACATTTAAACAAAAGTGTCCAGATGTTCTTTACACAGATGTTCAGAGCCAACTTTGTTGTTTGTGTCAATTGTTCATATTGAGTAATCGAGAAAAAAAAATCGATGCTGCTGGATGCTGAATGTAGTCGCTGACGATGACGATGTCGATCTTGCTTCTTCCCATGTGTAGACATCAATACCTGGTCCTCTTGTACTCCCATCCGGTACTCCTGAATGACGACAGAGTGTAGTAGAGCGGAGTGCCAAGTGACAGCTGTAGAATACTGTTACTTCGGCCATTAATCTTGCTCTCGACAGTCCACACGCCTTCATATCAATCACAGTTCACACGGCAGTCTTGATGTTAAACTTGACGTCGCAGATGACCACAGCAGAGCAGGACTGGATGTACCAACGGTGTCTCTTAGCAGGAGTGATGTTAGAAGGTCGTAGAGGCGGGTTGCTTGTTTGCAGAACAGGTGAATCTCGTCTTCCATCATTGCTCACGTCATCTCAGGCGTTTCTTGATGTCACCAGGTTACTAGGCCGTAAACACCAACTGTGTATACCCTCGTACCGCCGACTTTAGGCCAAAGGAGACAATTTTGCTACCTTCTATTGGCGAGTCCCGGTACTCTGTAGGGAAACCGTGCCTTCCACCTGTGACCGCCTTAGTTCTGCTTTCTTGTTACTTCAGATGACGTAATCATTAATCCTCCGGCGAAACTCTTGAGTACTGCTACGTGCTTTCCATTTCTTGACCTCTCCTCCAACACTGCTGGAATGGCTGCAGTCTTGATGACGCAGCAGGTGGGTAGTGGTGATCTCGAGACAGCTACCCCGGCGTTGTATGGCACCTCCGGTGACTGCTATAATGTGGACAGCTCGCTGGCCCTGACAACCTCGTTAGTGACGTGAGGCGTCGGCCGGGTGACTCTTGGATAGTCACTCATCCCCAAAGTAACTGATGTATGGGTTACTGGGTCTGGTGGGGGGAGGGCTTTGTGTAACGTGCCTCCCCCCTCGGTCTTTACAGACAAGGGTTCACGTGTGGCTGGAACAACTGGGTCGGTGTACCAATCAGACCTGGGAACAGACAGACACAACACAGCGGAAGCATAGATATACTCTGGGTTTGGTGGAGGTGGAACCCCAGAGCACGGTAAAAGTTGCTACCTGAGTCAAGTATAGACATAGTACATCTCATTGCCTTTACAGGAAAATCTAATGAATACTAAATTATACTAACTAGGGAAGTTACTTTACTGTATAGCGCGAGATCTCGTCACCATAGGGTGGCGAGACTGCACCTGACTACTGATGAGCGATGACAGAGGGTCATCCTCATCTTCTGACTCGTCGGTGAAGCCATGAGTCAGCACTGCCGAGTCAGGAACTAGACCCGCTGAAGGCAGTTCTAATTCCTCTCTAGCATGATATTGTTTCAATTTATTTACATGAATTGTCCTTTCCACCTGGTCCTCGAACACTCCTTTTATAACAAGATTAACCGGCCCCGCCCTTTTAATTACTCTATAGGGTCCTCGCCACCTCGGAGCTAGTTTCCTGCTCTGATTGGCGGGCGCAGCCTCATTCACTCTCAGTACGAGGCTCCCTTCCTTCAACTCAAGAGGGCGCACTTTCTTGTCATAAAAATGAGCATACCGAGTCCGTGCCTTCTTGGACGCTTCAGCTGCAATATTCCATGCATTTCTCATTTTTCCAAGGACCTCTGAAGGATAGTCCTCCCCGTATGCAACATTATGTCTGTTAAGCAGACCTGAGGGGAAATTGCATGAATTACCAGTAAACAAATGAAGTGGTTGGGTGTTAATTGATTGGTGGATGGCAGTATTCAAGGCGAACTGAACATAGGGTAGGTGTTCATCCCAGGTGTTTGCATCATGTTCAGCAAGGATTGCAAGCATATCCTTGACTGAACGATTAGTCCGTTCCGTCATTCCGTTTGCTTGTGGGTGGTAGGCCGTTGTAAAAGCCGAAGTTGTCTCTAAAATCTTACAAACTTCTCTAAATATATTCCCATTGAATTCTTGACCCCGGTCAGAGACTAAAACTTTAGGAGGTCCGAATACAGTAACGAACCTACGCAAGAACGCATCTGCAACCGTACGAGAATCCTTCTGAGGTAATGCAACTAGTGTAGTGTATCTAGACAGATGGTCAACTAGCACCAACACATATCTATTTCCTGAATGACTGTGGTGTAAGTCAATCAGATCGGCCCCCACACGATCTAACGGTTCACGAATTTCAGGGAATTCCTGAAGTGGGGCTTGTACCTTAAGGGTACCTTTCCTCCTCTGGCAACGAGGGCACGACTTCACGAAATTGATTACCTCAGAAAGTAATCCTGGAAAATAAAATAGAGACTTTGCTTTTAAGTGCGTTTTAAAGATCCCCGGATGCCCTGCAATTTTTGAAGCATGCGCAAGCTTTAACGCTGATGACCGCAACGCGTCCGGAATAACTAGCTGAAATACTGCCCTATCATTCTGGCTATTAACATAATACAGGACGCCCTGTTTCATCTCAAAATCATGAATAGGTAAATTCTTTTTCTTTTTCGGGTATTTTCCTCCCTCTAAATACTCAATAATCTCTTTCCATCTCGGCTCGTTCATCTGGTATTCTCTCATTTTATCTGATGGAATGGTTTCAATGTTTTCATTAATTTGAACTGCCGCTATATTTCTACTTAGCGTATCTGGCACAACATGTGCTGGACCAGGCTTGTACAAGATCTGGAATGAGTGGGCCGAAAGTTCGTGAGACCAGCGTGACATTCGTGGGCATTTCGTTCGCTTTTTAAATATGTGTGTTAACGCTCGATGGTCTGTGTAGATTACAAAATGCCGCTGAAATAGGTAAGGCTCGAAATACCTAACTGATTCTACTACTGCCAGTGCCTCCCGATCCGTAGCTGAATAACGAACTTCAGGTCCTTTGACCTTCCTACTGAAATAGGCTACTGGATGGGGTAAATTATCTGCGTCTCGCTGAATTAAGCACCCGCCAATAGCAATACCGCTGGCGTCAGTGTGCACTTCCCACTCTTTCTCAAAATCAGGAATAGCCAATACCGGTGTCGTGATTAGTTGGTCTTTCAGTTTGCGATAGGCCTCGTCATGTTCAGATTTCCACACAAACTTCGCATTTTTCTTTGTCAGATCAGTCAGGGGTGCTGAAATGCCAGCGAAACCTTCAATATGACGACGAAAATATCCGGCCGCCCCCAAAAACCTACGCACGTCCTTTGCTGTCCTTGGAGTAGGCATGTCAGCAATGGCGCGGCAAGAATCTGGGTCAGGTCGGATACCGTCTGGGCACACCTGGAACCCCAGAAATTTGAATTTCTGAGCCGCCAGGGTGCACTTCTGAACATTCAGCCTGAAACCTGCCTGATCTAACAACTTCAAAGTCTCAGTCAAGTCCTGTAGGTGTTCCTCAAACGTCCTGGAATATATCACAACATCATCCAGGTACGCTAAAGAATGCCTACCCAGTACCGGACTAAGGATAAAGTTGATGGCCCTCTGAAACGACGAAGGCGCTGTCTTCAAACCAAACGGCATCCTACGGAATTGATAAGTGTGCCTACCATCCGAGAATGCTGTTTTTTCCCTATCTTGTTCTGCCACCGGAATCGCCCAATACGCCGATTTTGCGTCAAGAGTTGAGAAATACTTAGCAGCACCAAATTGATCTATTATCTCCTGTATTCGGGGCAACGGATACACATCACCCTTAGTTAGTTCGTTCACCTTCCGGTAGTCAACACAGAAACGATAACTACCGTCCGGTTTCCGAACTAGCACAACAGGAGAGAGCCACGGTGACGTACTAGGCTCTATCACGCCCTGTCTCAACATTTTCTGGCACTCCTCCCTGATAATGTTCTTTGCCTGTTCCGGCAACCTCCACTGTCTTGTGTACACAGGCAAATGGTCACCAGTTGGAATGGTGTGCTCGATCTTATCAAGGAGACCAATCTGGTCATCCTCTGTCGCAAACAATTTCGGGAATTTTCGTAAAACTCCTCTCAGTGCCTTCCTATCCGCCTGTGCAACATGTTGCAAATCAAGTGCTGAAATTAATTTTTCTACTTCCTCTACATTCTGTGCAACATTTCTCGTTTCGTATTGTACTTTGGATGGTGTTTTAGTTTTCAACATATTCAGTGCACTACATTGTGCAGTGACGGCTGGCGTCTCAGCTGACTCATGGTGAAAGATTTCTGTGTCCTCCACCATGGTTCCCTGAGATACCCTATCACCTGCCCTGAAGCGAAAAGTCTTATGTGAAAGATTGACAACTGGAATGAGTGCACCTTTATCGAGCACTACAACTAAGTGATGAGGAATTAATAAACTATCACATCTCCCAGCCACCTGAAGGGTGGTACCTGGTTGTATGTGACGTCCCACGGCTACTTTAATAAATTTAACAGAATGTGGTGGGCAACTCTGTTTGGTCAATGCATGCAATGCGCATGACCTCTTAACTGTGTCTGGAAGAGACTTAAAAATCAATTTTGGATAGTGCGCATTATATTTCAGCTTCCTCTTAATTGAAGCTACAACTGGGGGATGGTCGATCATCTCCACTGGGTAGGAAGTCTGTCCCAACTGCAACCTGCAGTTCCTAGCCCCTTTTTGAGCAGACAAGGAATAATCAAATCGCGACAGAAAATCAGTTCCCATTAAGATGTGACCAGGAAAATCAAGGTTCTCTACGATCGTACATGTGTGAGGCTGCAATTCCCCATCAATCTCAAAATTAACTGTACCTTGACCTACGATCTCAATCTTTTCCCCATTGACCGCTGTTAATGTCTTTGCGCAACGTTGAAGACGTGCATACTTAAAATTGCTGAAGGCTGACTTTTTAATTACCGTTGCCTGGCTTCCTGTATCAACAAAAGCTGTCAATCTCACACCTTCCACTTTCACCTCAAAAGTAGGCCTACCATCACTAGGAGCCTGCTTTCATGCTTTCGTAGGAGTGACTTCGCAATCCCTCTGTATATGCCCGCGCTTCCAGCAGGAGTAACACCTCCGCGGATCTCTGTTGGTACCCCGCGCAGGGTGGCTCGAACTTGCAGCTGAGGGCTGCTTCCCGCCTGATGAACCCGCGCCACAGTTCCTCGGCTTGGCTCCCTCGCCTTTACTTAGCGCCTCTACGTATGGCGACAACTGAGTGCCCGGCGTCTCCGCGCGCATCTGCCTGTCTAAGGCTGTGGCGGCCTGGGGTTGGGGTTGAGGTATGGTGTGGGTGGCCTGGGGTTGGGGTGTGGATGGAGGTTGGGGTTGAGGTATGGTGTGGGTGGCCTCGGGTTGGGGTGTGGATGGAGGTTGGGGTTGAGGTATGGTGTGGGTGGCCTCGGGTTGGGGTTGAGGATGAGGCTGAGGTATGGTGTGGGTGACCTCAGGTTGGGGTGTGGATTGAGGTTGGGGTGGGTATGAGGTCGCCTGGGGTTGGAATGGGTATGGGGTGGCCTGGGGTTGGAATGGGTATGGGTATGGGTATGGGGTGGCCTGGGGTGGGAATGGGTATGGGTATGGGGTGGCCTGGGGTTGGAATGGGTATGGAGTGGCCTGGGGTTGGGGGAAGGGTTGGTATGGGAACTGAGGATGGGGTTGGTATGGGAATTGAGGATGGGGTTGGTATGGGAATTGAGGATGGGGTTGGTACGGGAGGTGGGGTTGGGGTCCTGTTGTAGTGACGGATGAGGTGTACCTGAGCGGTCCCCAGTGGTGTCGGCAGAGGTGCTGTCCTCTATACTTCCACTCCCCCAGTGGTGTCTGGTCCCTACTGACTGGTCACTATCTGGGTTAAACATTTTCTGTGATTCCTGGTGTGTCATGTCTCTTCTAAACTACCCTTTAGTACACCCTCGACCCGGACTCACTACAACCGTGATCTTATACAATATAAAAAAAACACAACTCTTTTAAGAGAAAACTACTAAATTCCCAAAATAGGAAATACACCGATTTATCGAGAGAATCGCTGAAGTGAATCTAATGAATGAGTGTCTGCCCCGCACTCGTGTCTGACCGTGAAATATCCCGCAGTTCTATTGTTTCTACTGAAAATATACAGAATTCTAGCCCAAGTCTACAAACACAATTCTACCGTCTTACTGGTAAAAACTAGAAAATATCATCCGCATCGACTGGGGAATCCTAATGATACCCAGATCATACACGTGACCCACGAATACAAATTAATTACAGTTAACGACTTTCCGACATTGACTTAGCCGAAAACTTATCCCAAAATACTTAGAAATATTCCACGGACAAATAACATTTACACGCAACTTACTATCCCTTAAACTCCTTCACTTATCTATCGTGACCGACCTATAGCCCTAAGTCCAGAGGATTAACTATGCTCTAGAAACAACGCCTCTGACTTAGACTAATACAACAGGGAATAGCAAAACTTAATGTACGCACTTAGCCTAATATGCAAGAAAATGCTAAACACTTTGATAAAAAAAAATTTTAACCGGGGATTGAATGTAAGGGAAAAAAAATTAATCTCTAGAACAACGAAAATAAACGGAAATTACTTTATAAATTGAAGTACAACTTAATTCAAAAAAAAAAAAAAAAAAAAAAAAAAAAAAAAAAATTTAAGCACTCGACTTAATCTTATAATTGTTCCTACCGGCTCGCCGTACCACACCTAGCCTAGGGGCCACGACCATCTAGGTTCCAACAGAGCGACACGCAGCTTTCAGCAACAATTATGACTAGGGACGACTCAACCTCCACTAAGTGTGCGATCACTTAGTTGTTGAATCGCTGCTAGGTAGGTTACTAGTCCGTCCCTCGGAGGCCGCAACGCCCTTCACGGATTTACGTTTTTCCTAGCGTTTTGGGTCGTCTAATAACGCCCTCGGACTATCTACTGGCGTCCCACAGATATATCCGCCCCCGACAGCCCTCAAGGAACTGCTGTTGAGAGTATGGCGGCTCCCAACACCTCTGAATTAATTGCAATGGGTCGAGTATGGTACCCAGTCCAATCAACTCGGAGCGGTCTCCTTTTCAATAAATCTATTTTAACAGCCTAATCTTACTAACTAAACCTTAATCATATCAGCCCGCATGACCCAAGATTCGCCAATCCCCACTCAAACGCACTGTTGTGGGGCGCACTGCTAATCCTGGCCCGCGGCTGTCTCCTTAGCATCCGCGCACGTGTTCGAACGGCTAGACGCGTGAGCCTTTCAACAATTTCAAACAAAATTGTTGAAACCACCGCTGTGCACCATTGTAACACGGGTTAGGGTTCCTCTCTTGATCTACCTTCCTTCTTTTCCCTCTACCCGTATTCTTACTTTTTATTTCTCTACCAAGGGACTCCAAAACTTTTACCAAAGCCAACTCCACGCCACGTGGTCCTAAGACGATTGACCGACTTAGGATTCTACACCCAGTATGACGTGACCTAGGCTTTGAGCAAAACCCTAGAGTCGCCTCTACGCTGCCACCACCAGACCAGTAACACAAGAGCAATGATCGAGGTCTGGATCGATCACACTAATTAATCAACCTTGGGGCTTGATCCCCACTATAACTGATGACCTTGAGTGTGGAATAAATTACACGGTAATGATGAATTCCGACTCGATGTTAGAATCGGCGCCCAATCCAACTCTGCCTCGTGTGGACCACGTGACCAGGACAAGTTCACACATAACATACACATGGAAATAATAAAAATGCAAATTATTAACTTAATTAATTTATTAAAAGAAAAACTAAAACAAAATCTAAATATGTTCACTCCCTGTCACTTTAACACTCCCTACTTGACCTGAATGGCAATGAGTTGACTATTTCTATACATAACAATAGCAACTATACCTCTATGTTTTACCAGCTAAAGATGTTGGGCTGGTCTTGGGGAGAGGTAAGATGTTTGACCTCTCCCAGCTGCTCTGGAGATCACACTGATCTCTCCCTCGTCTGGTCTACCCCAGACTAGAGCATTGTAACCTTCCGCATAGTCAAAGTTTCACCAAGTTACTAGCAAGGTTTAAGTTATAACAATTAACCTCTGTTTGTACTGAATTGATCCAGACTGGTTGAATTATTTTACTGAAATTAAATTACACAAACATCTAACGGCAGAGCTGTTCCCGATCCCCAAAATGGTTAATTGAACTTTGAGAAATAGTAGACCTGTCAACCCTGATGACCTATGACCGCCGGTCACTCCGCCTTACAAGTTAGATCTGATTCGTGACGTCACTGATGGTGACAAACTCAATAATTAGAATACTCTTGATATTGTATCCAGTACTATTATACAATACAATTTTAATGCAAAATGAATAAAGGCTAATTTTCTCTAAATTACTGAATACTATAGGATGATTCATTATACGCAGCTATGAACAAAGCGTCGGTTATTTCCACCGCGAATTCCCCTGGGGGTCAGGTCCTCAGGTCACCATGCGGGCTCAGCTTCCCATTCTCTTTTGTCGATAAACCACTCTGGATAATTCTTACAACAGCCTAGTTTGTTACAGAGAGGGGGGGGCTAGAGCTACAGGTCCAGCACCAACCCCCTGCCAGTAGAGGGAAGAGGGCTGGAGCTTCAGGTCCAGCACCAACCCCTTGCCAGTTGAGGGGGGCGGGAGCTTCAGGTCCAGCATCAACCTCCTTGCCAGTAGGAGGGGGGGCTGGAGCTACAGGTACAGCAACAACCCCCCCTGCCAGTAAAGGGGCAGGGCCTGGAACTACAGGTCTAGCACCAACCCCCTGCCAGTAGAGGGGGGGGGGGCTGGAGATACCTGGAGCTACAGGTCCAGCACCATCCCCCTGCCAGTAGAGGGGGGCTCGAGCTACAGGTCCGGCACCAACCCCCTGCCAGTAGAGGGGGGCTGGAGCTACAGGTCCACAACCAACCCCCTGCCAGTAGAGGTGAACTGGAGCTACAGGTCCAGCACCAACCCCCTGCCAGTACTGGGGGGGCTGGAGCTACAGGTCCAGCACAAACCGCCTGCCAGTAGAAGTGGGCTAGAGCTACAGGTTCAGCACCACCCCCCCCCCCCACTGCCAGTAGAGGGGGGCTGGAGTTACAGGTGCAGCACCATCTCCCTGCCAGTAGAGGGGGGCTGAAGCTACAGGTCCAGCACAAACCCCCTGCCAGTAGAGGGGGGGCTGGAGCTACAGGTCCAGCACCAACCCCTTGTCAGGAGAGGGGGGATGGAGCTACAGGTCCAGCTCCAACCCCTGCAATTAGAAGGGGGCTGGAGCTACAGGTTCAGCACCAATCCCATGCCAGTAGAGTTGGGCTGGAGCTACAGGTCCAGCACCAACCCCATGCCAGTAGAGGGGGTCTGGAGCTTCAGGTCCAGCACCAACCCCATGCCAGTAGAGGGGGGCTGGAGCTACAGGTCCAGCACCAACCCCCTGCCAGTAGAGGGGGCTGGAGCTACAGGTCCAGCTCCATCCCCCTGGCAGTAGAGGTGGGCTGGAGCTACAGGTCCAGAATCAACCCCCTGCCAGTAGAGGGGGCCTAGAGCTATAGGTCCAGCACCAACCCCCTGCCAGTAGTGGGGGCTGGAGCTACAGGTCCAGCACCATCACCCTGCCAGTAGAGGGGGGCTGGAACTACAGGTCCAGCACCAACCCCCTGTCAGTAGAGGGGGGCTGGAACTACAGGTCCCGCACCAATCCCTTGCCAGTAGAGGGGGGCTGGAGCTACATGTCCAGCACCAACCCCCTGCCAGTAGAGGTGGGCTAGAGCTACAGGTCCAGCACCAACCTCCTGCCATTAGAGAGAGGGGGGCGCTTTAGCTACAGGTCCAGCACCAACCCCTGCCAGTAGATGGAGGCTGGAGCTACAGGCCCAGGACCAACCCCCTGCCGGTAGAGGTGGGCTGGAGCTACAGGTCCAGCACCAACCCCCTGCCAGTAGAGGGGGGCTGGAGCTACAGGTCCAGCACCAACCCCCTGCCAGTAGAGGGGGGCTGGAGCTACAGATCCAGCACCAACCCCCTGCTAGTAGAAGGGAGCTGGAGCTACAGGTCCAGCACCAACCCCCTGCCAGTAGAGGGGGGCTGGAGCTACAGGTCCAGCACCAACCCCCTGCCAGTAGAAGGGGACTGGAGCTACAGGTACAGAACCAACCCTCTTCCAGTATAGGAGGGGATGGAGCTACAGGTCCAGCACCTAACCCCTTCCAGTATAGGGGGTCTGGAGCTACAGGTCCAGCACCAACCCCCTGCCAGTAGAGGGGGGCTGGAGCTACAGGTCCAGCACCAACCCCCTGCCTGTAGAGGGGGGGGGGCTGGAGCTACAGGTCCAGCACCAACCCCCCGCCAGTAGAGGAGGGCTGGAGCTACAGGTCCACAACCAACCCCCTGCCAGTAGAGGTGAACTGGAGCTACAGGTCCAGCACCAACCCCCTGCCAGTACAGGGGGGCTGGAGCTACAGGTCCAGCACCATCCCCCTGCCAGTTGAGGGGGGCTGGAGCTACAGGTCCAGCACCAACCCCCTGCCAGTAGAGGGGGTCTGGAGCTTCAGGTCCAGTACCAACCCCCTGCCAATAGAGGGGGCCTGGAGCTACAGGTCCAGCACCAACCCCTTGCCAGAAGAGGTGGGCTGGAGCTACAGGTCCAGCACCAACCCCCTGCCAGTACAGGGGGGCTGGAGCTACAGGTCCAGCACCAACCCCCTGCCAGTAGAGGGGGGCGGGAGCTACAGGTCCAGCACCAACCCCCTTGCCAGTAGAGGGGGGGCTGGAGCTACAGGTACAGCATCAACCCCCCCTGCCAGTTAAGGGGTGGTAGCTGGAACTACAGGTCTAGCACCAACCCCCTGCCAGTAGAGGGGGGGCTGGAGCTACAGGCCCAGCACCAATCACCTGTCAGTAGAGGGGTGGGGTGTCTGGAGCTACAGGTCCAGCACCATCCCCCTGCCAGTAGAGAGGGCCTGGAACTACAGGTCTAGCACCAACCCCCTGCCAGTACAGGTGAACTGGAGCTACAGGTCCAGCACCAACCCCCTGCCTGTAGAGGGGGGGCTCGAGCTACAGGTCCAGCACCAACCCCTTGCCTGTAGAGAGGGAGGGGGGCTAGAGCTAAAGGTCCAGCACCAACCCCCTGCCAGTAGAGGGAAGAGGGCTGGAGCTACAGGTCCAGCACCAACCTCCTTGCCAGTAGGAGGGGGGGCTGGAGCTACAGGTACAGCAACAACCCTCCCTGCCAGTAAAGGGGCGGGGCCTGGAACTACAGGTCTAGCACCAACCCCCTGCCAGTAGAGGGGGGGGGCTGGAGCTACAGGTCCGGCACCAACCCCCTGCCAGTAGAGGGGGGCTGGAGCTACAGGTCCACAACCAACCCCCTGCCAGTAGAGGTGAATTTGAGCTACAGGTCCAGCACCAACCCCCTGCCAGTACAGGGGGGGCTGGAGCTACAGGTCCAGCACCAACCCCTTGTCAGGAGAGGGGGGATGGAGCTACAGGTCCAGCACCAACCCCTGCAATTAGAGGGGGGCTGGAGCTACAGGTTCAGCACCAATCCCATGCCAGTAGAGGTGGGCTGGAGCTACAGGTCCAGCACCAACCCCATGCCAGTAGAGGGGGTCTGGAGCTTCAGGTCCAGCACCAACCTCATGCCAGTAGAGGGGGGCTGGAGCTACAGGTCCAGCACCAAGCCCCTGCCAGTAGAGGGGGCCTAGGGCTATTGGTCCAGCACCAACCCCCTGCCAGTAGTGGGGGCTGGAGCTACAGGTCCAGCACCATCACCCTGCCAGTAGAGGGGGGCTGGAACTACAGGTCCAGCACCAACCCCCTGTCAGTAGAGGGGGGCTGGAACTACAGGTCCCGCACCAATCCCTTGCCAGTAGAGGGGGGCTGGAGCTACATGTCCAGCACCAACTCTCTGCCAGTAGAAGGGAGCTGGAGCTACAGGTCCAGCACCAACCCCCTGCCAGTAGAGGGAAGAGGGCTGGAGCTTCAGGTCCAGCACCAACCCCCTGCCAGAACAGGGGGGCGGGAGCTACAGGTCCAGCACCAACCCCCTGCCAGTAGAGGGGGGCGAGAGCTACAGGTCCGGCACCAACCCCCTGCCAGTAGATGGGGGCGGGAGCTACAGGTCCAGCACCAACCCCCTTGCCAGTAGAGGGGGGGCTGTAGCTACAGGTACAGCATCAACCCCCCCTGCCAGTTAAGGGGCGGGACCTGGAACTACAGGTCTAGCACCTACCCCCTGCCAGTAGAGGGGGGGGGGGCCTGGAGCTACAGGTCCAGCACCATCCCCCTGCCAGTAGAGGGGGGGCTCGAGCTACAGGTCCGGCACCAACCCCCTGCCAGTAAAGGGGGGCTGGAGCTACTGGTCCACAAACAACCCCCTGCCAGTAGAGGTGAACTGGAGCTACAGGTCCAGCACCAACCCCCTGCCAGTACAGGGGGGGCTGGAGCTAAAGGTCCAGGACAAACCCCCTGCCAGTAGAAGTGGGCTAGAGCTACAGGTTCAGCACCACCCCCCTCCCCCCACTGCCAGTAGAGGGGGGCTGGAGTTACAGGTGCAGCACCATCTCCCTGCCAGTAGAGGGGGGCTGGAGCTACAGGTCTAGCACAAACCCCCTGCCAGTAGAGGGGGGGCTGGAGCTACAGGTCCAGCACCAACCCCTTGAAAGGAGAGGGGGTGTGGAGCTACAGGTCCAGCACCAACCCCTGCAATTAGAAGGGGGCTGGAGCTACAGGTTCAGCACCAATCCCCTGCCAGTAGAGTTGGGCTGGAGCTACAGGTCCAGCACCAACCCCATGCCAGTAGAGGGGGTCTGGAGCTTCAGGTCCAGCACCAACCCCATGCCAGTAGAGGGGGGCTGGAGCTACAGGTCCAGCACCAAGCCCCTGCCAGTAGAGGGGGGCTGGAGCTACAGGTCCAGCTCCATCCCCCTAACAGTAGAGGTGGGCTGGAGCTACAGGTCCAGAATCAACCCCCTTGCAGTAGAGGGGGCCTAGAGCTATAGGTCCAGCACCATCACCCTGCCAGTAGAGGGGGGCTGGAACTACAGGTCCAGCACCAACCCCCTGTCAGTAGAGGGGGGCTGGAACTACAGGCCCAGCACCAATCCCTTGCCAGTAGAGGGGGGCTGGAGCTACAGGTCCAGCACCAACCCCCTGCCAGTAGAGGTGGGCTAGAGCTACAGGTCCAGCACCAACCTCCTGCCATTAGAGAGAGGGGGCGCTTTAGCTACAGGTCCAGCATCAACCCCTGCCAGTAGATGGAGGCTGGAGCTACAGGCCCAGGACCAACCCCCTGCCGGTAGAGGTGGGCTGGAGCTACAGGTCCAGCACCAACCCCCTGCCAGTAGAGGGGGGCTGGAGCTACAGATCCAGCACCAACCCCCTGCTAGTAGAAGGGAGCTGGAGCTACAGGTCCAGCACCAACCCCCTGCCAGTAGAGGGGGGCTGGAGCTACAGGTCCAGCACCAACCCCCTGCCAGTAGAAGGGGACTGGAGCTACAGGTACAGAACCAACCCCCTTCCAGTATAGGAGGGGATGGAGCTAAAGGTCCAGCACCTAACCCCTTCCAGTATAGGGGGTCTGGAGCTACAGGTCCAGCACCAACAACCCTGCCAGTAGAGGGGGGCTGAAGCTACAGGTCCAGCACCAACCCCCTGCCAGTAGAGGGGGGGGCTGGAGCTACAGGTCCAGCACCAACCCCCCGCCAGTAGAGGGAAGTGGGCTGGAGCTTCAGGTCCAGCACCAACCCCCTGCCAGTAGAGGGGGGCGGGAGCTACAGGTCCAGCACCAACCCCCTGCCAGTAGAGGGGGGCGAGAGCTACAGGTCCGGCACCAACCCCCTGCCAGTAGAGGTGAACTGGAGCTACAGGTCCAGCACAAACCCCCTGCCAGTACAGGGGGGCTGGAGCTACAGGTCCAGCACCAACCCCCTGCCAGTTGAGGGGGGCTGGAGCTACAGGTCCAGCACCAACCCCCTGCCAGTAGAGGGGGTCTGGAGCTTCAGGTCCAGCACCAACCCCCTGCTATTAGAGGGGCCCTGGAGCTACAGGTCCAGCACCAACCCCTTGCCAGTAGAGGTGGGCTGGAGCTACAGGTCCAGCACCAACCCCCTGCCAGTACAGGGGGGCTGGAGCTACAGGTCCAGCACCAACCCCCTGCCAGTAGAGGGGGGCGGGAGCTACAGGTCCAGCACCAACCCCCTTGCCAGTAGAGGGGGGGCTGGAGCTACAGGTACAGCATCAACCCTCCCTGCCAGTTAAGGGGTGGGAGCTGGAACTACACGTCTAGCACCAACCCCCTGCCAGTAGAGGAGGGGCTGGAGCTACAGGCCCAGCACCAATCACCTGTCAGTAGAGGGGTGGGGTGTCTGGAGCTACAGGTCCAGCACCATCCCCCTGCCAGTAGAGGGGGCCTGGAACTACAGGTCTAGCACCAACCCCCTGCCAGTAGAGGTGAACTAGAGCTACAGGTCCAGCACCAACCCCCCTGCCAGTAGAGGGGGGGCTGGAGCTACAGGTCCAGCACCAACCCCCTGCCTGTAGAGAGGGGGGGGCTAGAGCTACAGGTCCAGCACCAACCCCTTGCCAGTAGAGGGGGGCGGGAGCTACAGGTCCAGCATCAACCTCCTTGCCAGTAGGAGGGGGGGCTGGAGCTACAGGTACAGCAACAACCCCCCCTGCCAGTAAAGGGGCGGGGCCTGGAACTACAGGTCTAGCACCAACCCCCTGTCAGTAGAGGGGGGGGCCTGGAGCTACAGGTCCAGCACCATCCCCCTGCCAGTAGAGGGGGGGCTCGAGCTACAGGTCCGGCACCAACCCCCTGCCAGTAGAGGGGGGCTGGAGCTACAGGTCCACAACCAACCCCCTGCCAGTAGAGGTGAACTGGAGCTACAGGTCCAGCACCAACCCCCTGCCAGTACAGGGGGGCTGGAGCTACAGGTCCAGCACAAACCCCCTGCCAGTAGAAGTGGGCTAGAGCTACAGGTCCAGCACCACCCCCCCCCCCACTGCCAGTAGAGGGGGGGGGGCTGGAGTTACAGGTGCAGCACCATCTCCCTGCCAATAGAGGGGGGCTGGAGCTACAGGTCCAACACAAACCCCCTGCCAGTAGAGGGGGGCTGGAGCTACAGGTCCAGCACCAACCCCCTGTCAGGAGAGGGGGGATGGAGCTACAGGTCCAGCACCAACCCCTGCAATTAGAAGGGGGCTGGAGCTACAGGTTCAGCACCAATCCCTGCCAGTAGAGTTGGGCTGGAGAGCTACAGGTCCAGCACCAACCCCATGCCAGTAGAGGGGGGCTGGAGCTTCAGGTCCAGCACCAACCCCATGCCAGTAGAGGGGGGCTGGAGCTACAGGTCCAGCACCAAGCCCCTGCCAGTAGAGGGGGGCTGGAGCTACAGGTCCAGCACCATCCCCCTGCCAGTAGAGGTGGGCTGGAGCTACAGGTCCAGCAATCAACCCCCTGCCAGTAGAGGGGGCTAGAGCTACAGGTCCAGCACCAACCCCCTGCCAGTAGAGGGGGCGGGAGCTACAGGTCCAGCACCATCACCCTGCCAGTAGAGGGGGGCTGGAACTACAGGTCCAGCACCAACCCCCTGTCAGTAGAGGGGGGCTGGAGCTACAGGTCCAGCACCAACCCCCTGCCAGTAGAGGGGGGCTGGAGCTACAGGTCCAGCACCAACCCCCTGCCAGTAGAGGTGGGCTAGAGCTACAGGTCCAGCACCAACCTCCTGCCATTAGAGAGAGGGGGGGAGCTACAGGTCCAGCACCAACCCCTGCCAGTAGATGGGGGCGGGAGCTACAGGTCCAGCACCAACCCCCTGCTAGTAGAGGTGGGCTGGAGCTACAGGTCCAGCACCAACCCCCTGCCAGTAGAGGGGGCTGGAGCTACAGATCCAGCACCAACCCCCTGCTAGTAGAAGGGGGCTGGAGCTACAGGTCCAGCACCAACCCCTGCCAGTAGAAGGGGACTGGAGCTACAGGTCCAGAACCAACCCTCTTCCAGTAGAGGGGGGCTGGAGCTACAGGTCCAGCACCTAACCCCTGCCAGTAGAGGGGGGGCTGGAGCTACAGGTCCAGCACCAACCCCTTGCCAGTAGAGGGGGGGCTGGAGCTACAGATCCAGCACCAACCCCCTGCCAGTAGAGGGGGGGGGGCTGGAGCTACTGGTCCAGCACCAACCCCCAGCCAGTAGAGGGGAGGCTGGAGCTACAGGTCCAGCACCAACCCCCTGCCAGTAGAGGGGGGCTGGAGCTACAGGTCCAGCACCAACCCCCTGCCAGTAGAGGGGGGCTGGAGCTACAGGTCCAGCACCAACCCCCTGCCAGTAGAGGGGGGCTGGAGCTACAGGTCCAGCACCAACCCCCTGCCAGTAGAGGTGGGCTGGAGCTACAGATCCAGCACCAACCCCCTGCCAGTACAGGGGGGCTGGAGCTACAGGTCCAGCACCAACCCCCTGCCAGTTGAGGGGGGGCTGGAGCTACAGGTCCAGCACCAACCCCCTGCCAGTAGAGGGGGTCTGGAGCTTCAGGTCCAGCACCAACCCCCTGCCAATAGAGGGGGCCTGGAGCTACAGGTCCAGCACCAACCCCTTGCCAGAAGAGGTGGGCTGGAGCTACAGGTCCAGCACCAACCCCATGCCAGTAGAGGGGGTCTGGAGCTTCAGGTCCAGCACCAACCCCTTGCCAGAAGAGGTGGGCTGGAGCTACAGGTCCAGCACCAACCCAATACCAATAGAGGGGGCCTGGAGCTACAGGTCCAGCACCAACCCCTTGCCAGAAGAGGTGGGCTGGAGCTACAGGTCCAGCACCAACCCCCTGCCAGTAGAGGGGGGCTGGAGCTACAGGTCCAGCACCAACCCCATGCCAGTAGAGGGGGGCTGGAGCTACAGGTCCAGCACCAACCCCCTGCCAGTAGAGGGGGGCTGGAGCTTCAGGTCCAGCACCAACCCCCTGCCAGTAGAGGGGGTCTGGAGCTTCAGGTCCAGCACCAACCCCCTGCCAGTAGAGGGGGTCTGGAGCTTCAGGTCCAGCACCAACCTCCTTGCCAGTAGAGGGGGGGCTGGAGCTACAGGTACAGCATCAACCCCCTTGCCAGTAAAGGGGCGGGGGCTGGAACTACAGGTATAGCACCAACCCCCTGCCAGTAGAGGGGTGGGGTGTCTGGAGCTATAGCCCAGCACCAATCACCTGTCAGTAGAGGGGTGGGGTGTCTGGAGCTACAGGTCCAGCACCAACCCCCTGCCAGAAGAGGGGGGCTGGAGCTACAGGTCCTCAACCAACCCCCTGCCAGTAGAGGGGGCTGGAGCTACAGGTCCTCAACCAACCCCCTGCCAGTAGAGGTGGGGCTGGAGCTACAGGTCCAGCACCAACCCCCTGCCAGTACAGGGGAGCTGGAGCTACAGGTCCAGCACCAACCCCCTGCCAGTAGAGGGGGGCGGGAGCTACAGGTCCAGCACCA
>NW_025570651.1:0-53716 GCF_020424385.1 Procambarus clarkii | reverse complement strand
GTTTCCCTTCTTCAGCAGACTTAAGAGGTTTCCCTTCTTCAGCAGACTTAAGAGGTTTCCCTTCTTCAGCAGACTTAAGAGGTTTCCCTTCTTCAGCAGACTTAAGAGGTTTCCCTTCTTCAGCAGACTTAAGAGGTTTCCTTTCTTCAGCAGACTTAAGAGGTTTCCCTTCTCGTAGCTCGTAATCCTCACCTTAATAGTTCCTCTTAGAACACGACCCGCTAAGCAGTTAACCAGATACCAAATTACTGCTGAGTAAATACGGGCGAATAGTTAAGAATTGGGGCCGAGTCAATCCTCCCTGATGGCCAGGATTCGATCCCAGACCAATTCGATCACGAGGCGCAAGGCGAGTGTGTTATCACTACGCCACCAGGAACTGTTCATTTCCGTTTAGTGATAAGATTTAAACTTGGTTTGGATAGGATCACCACGACTGGGAGCCGGTCGGCCGAGCGGACAGCACGCTAGACTTGTAATCCTGTGGTCCCGAATTCGATCCCAGGCGCCGGCGAGAAACAATGGGCAGAGTTTCTTTCACCCTATGCCCCCTGTTACCTAGCAGTAAAATAGGTACCTGGGTGTTAATCAGCTGTCACGGGCTGCTTCCTGGGGGTGGAGGCCTGGTCGAGGACCGGGCCGCGGGGACACTAAAAAGCCCCGATATCATCTCAAGATAACCTCAAGGGTAAGTTCAGAACACCCAGTAGAGCACTTCCCACTGACTATTCAACTTCAACCGTTACCAAACATCTGGGTCGTAATTGTTAATGTAATGTGATAAACTGACATATTTGTGTACGATATTTTACGCTGATGAACGAACTTATTTACACGTGAGCGAAATATTTATATAAGACACTTAAGGGTTCAAAATATTACACGTGCCGAATTGAATTTAAAATGAGAGAATTAACACAAATTAAGTGTTTAATGCTTTTCTGGGAACTATAAGTGTGCTATTGGGTGAGAGTCCTAGATTATTGTGCCAGATTCACGAAGCAGTTACGCAAGCACTTACGAACCTGTACATCTTTCCTCAATCTTTGACGGCTTTGTTTGCATTTATTAAACAGTTTACAAGCATGAAAATTTGCCAATCAACTGTTGTTGTTGTTATAAACAGCCTCCTGGTGCTTCGGAGCTCATTAACTGTTTAATAATTGTAAACAAAGCCGCCAAAGATTGAGAAAAGATGTACAGGTTCGTAAGTGCTTGCGTAACTGCTTCGTGAATCTGGCCCCTGTTCACGCACGCACACACACACACACGCCCTAAGCCTCTGGCTGGCCCACTAAGTGTTACTTGTTTCTCGTTTATGTCTTACTTAGGCAGTGTATGAGTATTTGTGACTCATACACACACACACACACACACACACACACATTCCATTTGTGGTTGACAAATGGAATGCATTAGGCAGTGATGTTGTGGAGGCTGACTCCATACCCAGTTTCAAGCGTAGATATGATAGAGCCCAGAAGGCTCAGGAATCTGTACACCTGTTGATTGACGGTTGAGAGGCGGGACCAAAGAGCCAGAGCTCAACCCCCGCAAGCACAATTAGGTGAGTACATACACAGAGTACATTTCACATCTGTAAGTTACACTTTGTTCAATTATCCAGCTTGAAAAGATGAACTTGGAGTGTAATTATCCACCAATTGGATCTCCTGGTACCCTTAAACCAGCCTCCTGGGCCATGGTACGCCTTACCAGTGTTGGTACCATCACTGGTGGTGGTGTTGGTACCTTGGTGACAGGGTACCAAGTGTCGATACCAGCTACAGTCTGTATAGAGTGTCGACCCACCGCTGCCACCACACACACACACGCTTCAGTTCTCCCTTACCGTTACCTGCATAAAAAGTTGTTTAGCCAAATAACACGGCTCACCAAATTGACTTTCCAGAGCGTAATTTGCACTGAGTTTCTGCAAAATTCGAGGTCACGGAGGTAAAAATTGCTCTCTCTCTCTCTCTCTCTCTCTCTCTCTCTCTCTCTCTCTCTCTCTCTCTCTCTCTCTCTCTCTCTCTCTCTCTCTCTCTCTCTCTCTCTCTCTCTCTCTCTCTCTCTCTCTCTCTCTCTCTCTCTCTCTCTCTCTCTCTCTCTCTCTCTCTCTCCCTCACCCCTCCTCCCTCTCTATCTCACTCCCTCCTTCCCTCCCTCCTCTCTCAAAGTCTCTTTTAAACCACACCAAAAAAAAATACCTGAGGCTGAATAAATTCATTTCCAAGACATAATAAACTGCCGGGCGCCGCAAACTGAATTACGAGCAAAACAATTAGAGAAAATTATCTCCGAAGGCGTAAATATGTCTCCGCAGCGGAATAAATCAAGCGAGGGCTAACTAGGACTAATAGAGCGGAATAAATCAAGCGAGGGCTAACTAGGACTAATAGAGCGGAATAAATCAAGCGAGGGCTAACTAGGACTAATAGAGCGGAATAAATCAAGAGTGAGAGCCAAGAAGATGAAGAAAAGGACAAATATCAAACCCAACCAACAAATAATACATCTATTCATATCTACAAAAACGTGTGTGTGTGTCTGTCTGTGTCCAAGGAAGCCTGAGGCTTCGGGCAAGCCTTCCCTCCCAACGTTTAAAGATGACACGTGCGGGGTATGGGAATGTCATAAGTCATTTCGAGAAAGGTACTATAGTGCCTCACTTTAATATCAATCCCTATAGCAAGCCACGTAACACTACATTTTCTGATACATATATATATATATATATATATATATATATATATATATATATATATATATCAGAACCCATGCCAGCCTTTCATGCTTGCGAACATTTTCAATTCAAATTTGGTAATACTATTTAAATGATTGAAAGCTTAAAAATGGCTGTAAACACATTCTATTAGTTTGTGGAACAACGACTGTTTTAAATATTTTGTGTTTTGGAAAGTGTGTTCACAACACTGTAAATTATATTTGAAAAATGTTCAAACTCAAAACGACAGCTCGGTAATTACGCCCAGACTACTAGTTATATATATATATATATATATATATATATATATATATATATATATATATATATATATATATATATATATATATATATATGTCGTACCTAGTAGCCAGAACTCACTTCTCAGCCTACTATGCATGGCCCGATTTGCCTAATAAGCCTAGTTTTCATGAATTAATGTTTTTTCGACAACCTAACATACCTAACCTAACCTAACCTAACGTTTTCGGCTTCCTAACCTAACCTAAACTATAAAGATAGGTTAGGTTAGGTTAGGTAGGGTTGGTTAGGTTCGGTCATATATCTACGTTAATTTTAACTCCAATAAAAAAAAATTGACCTCATACATAATGAAATGGGTAGCTTTATCATTTCATAAGAAAAAAAATTAGAGAAAATATATTAATTCAGTAAAACTTGGCTTATTAGGCAAATCGGGCCTCGCATAGTAGGCTGAGAAGTGAGTTCTGGCTACTAGGTACGACATATATATATATATATATATATAAACCATAATGCATAATATTACAATGTAATACAGTACTGTATCGGGGGGTAAATACAGTTCTCCTGTTGTATACAGAGGTGCCGATACACCTATCTGCCTCCGCTGCTTATTGGTCGTACTGTTTAACAAGGTCGTTATCGATGATAACGACTCATGACACAAGGACATAACCCCACAGGGTGACGGTCAATAACATGTACGAGACACAGCCTTCAAACAAAGCTTATATGACCTGGTCATTGTTGATCAATCAGGCTGTGAGGTGTTGTATGTTACACGACAAGTGTATGGATGTTGCTTTTTGCTGGGTTTAGTGTGGTGTACAAGGCTGGCCAGCTGGCTGGCCACACCCAGCAACCTCTACTCCCAGCTGGCAGCACCCAGCAACCTCTACTCCCAGCTGGCCGCACCCAGCAACCTCTACTCCCAGCTGGCCGCACCCAGCAACCTCTACTCCCAGCTGGCTGCACCCAGCAACCTCTACTCCCAACTGGCCGCACCCAGCAACCTCTACTCCCAGCTGGCCGCACCCAGCAACCTCTACTCCCAGCTGGCCACACCCAGCAACCTCTACTCCCAGCTGGCCACACCCAGCAACCTCTACTCCCAGCTGGCCGCACCCAGCAACCTCTACTCCCAGCTGGCTGCACCCAGCAACCTCTACTCCCAGTTGGCCACACCCAGCAACCTCTACTCCCAGCTGGCCGCACCCAGCAACCTCTACTCCCAGCTGGCCGCACCCAGCAACCTCTACTCCCAGCTGGCTGCACCCAGCAACCTCTACTCCCAGCTGGCTGCACCCAGCAACCTCTACTCCCAGTTGGCCACACCCAGCAACCTCTACTCCCAGTTGGCCACACCCAGCAACCTCTACTCCCAGCTGGCAGCACCCAGCAACCTCTACTCCCAGCTGGCCACACCCAGCAACCTCTACTTCCAGCTGGCAGCACCCAGCAACCTCTACTTCCAGCTGGCAGCACCCAGCAACCTCTACTCCCAGCTGACCACACCCAGCAACCTCTACTCCCAGCTGGCAGCACCCAGCAACTAACACCACCTAGTCGCCTATAGCAACACGCACGATGTTGCTATATCAAATGATCAAATGTGCGGCCCGAGAGTTAAAGCCCAACCTCCTACCCTTCACCACAGACAAGTTCATTCACGCAAACATTGCCCAAACGCCGGACAGTAATTCACTCCGTAATCTTCACTCCACGAGTGTAAATTCCAGCCATTCGACAGTTTAAAACTTTTACCTCCAAGATATCGTAAATTACAATATACTGATACTTTTCTTTATGGCACAATAGATGGCAAAACTTAACCTGAGAATTATGGTCTATTGGTTGTTCCTTAACTCAGTGCTGCCCAACCGTTTTTGTAGACCCTTAATAGAAAATAATGTGCGAGGTAGTTAATATAAAGTTATGTAAAAAGAAGTTTTTTTTTAATAAATAAAATATCTTTTCAATTATGATAACAAGCCGCCACGAGTATGATAGCTTAAAAAGAGATAACTAAGCAAATCCACAAGGTCAGTGACGAGGATTCGAACCTGCGTCCGGGAGCATCCCAGACACTGCCTTAATCGACTGAGCTAAATAAAATATTTAAATTGCCCTTGTGGATTTGTTCATTTGATGCATCACGTTAGTGTGATCTCTGTGTGATAACTAAGCAATTTGCTTACGATATTCAGTATAAAAGAATTACAATGAATGAACACCGGTCAACACCGGGGAGCCGGTCGGCCGAGCGGACAGCACGCTGGACTTGTGATCCTGTGGTCCCGGGTTCGATCCCAGGCGCCGGAGAGAAACATTGGACAGAGTTTCTTTCACTCTATGCCCCCCTGTTGCCTAGCTGTGAAATAGGTACCTGGGTGTTAGTCAGCTGTCACGGGCTGCTTCCTGGGGAGTGGAGGCCTGGTCGAGGACCGGGCCGCGGGGACACTAAAAAGCCCCGAAATCATCTCAAGATAACCTCAAGATAACATGCTGCAATTACAACAGCACACATACAAAATTAATAAAAAGATTGAAGAACTGAAGCCTTTTATTCAAATCATCTCTACTTCAAGTTTTGGTAAAAATGGGCCTGTGTCTTTTTTTATATAAAACATCGACATTAAGGATTTTTGTTAAAGGATTTTGATCTTCGGGTCTAAAACCGATTTTTGTCCATTGTTTTCAAGATTCATTTTCATCAGAAAATGGCAAAAAAGATGTTTCGGTCCGTCCTGAACCTTTCTCAAGCCGTGTAATTCATAAAGGCAGAAAACCCGCGGTCACTAAGGTAACTTAGTTGTAAAAAGCAGCAACAATTTTGGAGCTTCCAACTTTATGTGCAATTTTAAAAGCCTTTGCAGTTTTTGACATGCGAAAAGATTAGGGATTAGTCTTGATATTTCCTGCGAGCTTCGCTGTTGGAGCCAAGTTCAAGATGCTACTCTTCACAGGCTGATGGATCATCAAGTTGATGGCTGAAGGCATTTACAATCCAACTGATAGTATGTAAATTAAGCTCGGGGGGGAAAGTTATCAGTGAACAGCTTTCTGAGTTTGATCAGCTGCCTTAACTAACTCCTTAATATCACAAATGTTCCGAATTTTCAACACATCTTCCACAAACATACAAAAAAACTGCGAGTTATTTTTAAAAACTTCTTTAACTTTAAAAAACTTTTAAAAACTTATTTCCCTTTCTGGATCCAGTTCAGAAGCCTCGATCCAAATGCTGAAATATTTTCGCTGGTTAAAATGGATGGTTTTCCCCTTGCAATTCCTTGTTCAAAAATATTCACGTGCCCAAACGTGTCCGCAAAATATGGGAGATGCGCCAACCAAGTGGAAGCTCTCAACGTGTCGGTAAGAGCATATTTTTGATCCACCAGAAAGATTTCCAAGCTCAGTTCTGAGAGTCCACAGCTGATGCAGAACATTTCCACGGGAAAAATCACCTTTACTTCTGCAACAAAAAAAGAAATTTCAAATATTCAGCTTCCCGGACGGCCGAGCGGACAGCACGCTGGACTTGTGATCCTGTGGTCCTGGGTTCGATCCCAGGCGCCGGCGAGAAACAATGGGCAGAGTTTCTTTCATCCTATGCCCCAGTTACCTAGCAGTAAAATAGGTACCTGGGTGTTAGTCAGCTGTCACGAGCTGCTTCCTGGGGTTGGAGGCCTGGTCGAGGACCGGGCTGCGGGGACACTAAAGCCCCGAAATCATCTCAAGATAACCTCAAGATAACCTCCCCCCCCATCCTCACGTCAATCACGACATACCCAGTGTTTAGTGAACAACCTTTGACACCATTGTCAAAGCAACCTGGCAAGCTTGACCACATCTCTCGTGACAGCTTCGAGGGGGCCAGATTCACGAAAGCACTTACAAACGTGTACATCTTTCCTCAATCTTTGACGGCTTTGGTTACATTTATTAAACAGTTTACAAGCATGAAAACTTGTCAATCAACTGTTGTTATTGTTATAAACAGCTTCCTGGTGCTTCGGAGCTCATTAACTGCTAAATAATTGTAAACAAAGCCGTCAAAGATTGAGAAAAGATGTACAGGTTCGTAAGTGCTTCCGTGAATCTGGCACCAGTTCAGGTCCCAAATGCTGCTCAAATAATTCCCTATCCAGGGATTACTGTGGTAACTTCTATTTTTGGGTTCTGTTTTTAGCCAAAGCTGAAAAGCCACTTACATAACCCAACGTGGCTGGAGCTCCATCAACACACACACCAATACAGTCATCAACACTATCAATCAACAATTGATGTTCTGAAGTGTGCATTAACCTTGCTGAAGACATCAACTCCACGAGCTAATATGTCAAATTGAAGAATACAATTTCTTCTTCAATTGCATCTGAACCACTGTATCGAACATACATCTTCACATGAGAAATGCTGCTGATATCAGGAGTCAAGCTGAATAGCAAAAATGTTTGCTGTCTTTGATTGAAGAAATCACTTGTTCCCTCATATCTTACACCAAGATGGAAATCTCTCTCACACACACAGATCTTGCAGACAAAAGCACTGAACGCAGTGCTTCTTTCTGGCCACACACACACACACACACACACACACACACACACACACACACACACACACACACACACACACACACACACACACACACACACACAACCTAGCAACCTAGAGCACCTAGAGCACACACACACAGCCTAGAGCCCAGTAGGCTCAGGAATCTGTACACCAGTTGATTGACAGTTGAGAGGCGGGACCAAAGAGCCAAAGCTCAACCCCCGCAAGTACAAATAGGTGAGTACACACACACATACACACACAGGACTTTTGCCAATTTCACAGCTGCAGGTTTGACGGATTCTTGACAGCCCAGCACGCAACTGCTGCTGCTGCTCCTGTATATCAACTACGCCACTTCAAAGCTAACTCCTGATACCAAACGCTGATCAAATGTACCTCTCAAGTTGCTTTCCAATCTCTTGCTTTTTGACAGCTCTTTCCAAATTCTCAAGAGTATCTTCCCGGTTTGAAACAGAGATGCGAGTGCAAATTTTCTATTTTTTTCCAAATGATTGTTTTTTGAGAGTGTGTGTGGAGGCAGGACTCTCAAACACACAATACAGTGTGACTTCACTTGTCTCTTCTACTATTTCTGAGAACCCATAGTTGAGGAACTTTGCTAGTTACATCGTTACCTTGACCTATTTGACGCCGTCTGAAGGGTATATGTGAAAATTATTAAAAAAGGGCAAATGTAAACAAAATAGTTTATATATATATATATATATATATATATATATATATATATATATATATATATATATATATATATATATATATATATATATATATATATATATATGCGAACAAGCCTGAATGGTCCCCAGGACATATGCAACTGAAAACTCACACCCCAGAAGTGACTCGAACCCATACTCCCAGAAGCAACGCAACTGGTATGTACAAGACGCCTTAATCCACTTGACCATCACGACCGGACAAAATGAGGTGATAGCCGAGGCTATATGAACCACCCCACCGCCGGCACTCGGATAGTTATCTTGGGCATAGCATTTTACCAAATCACCTCATTCTTTGGGGCACACGTGAGGAACACAAATGCGAACAAGCCTGAATGGTCCCCAGGACAGGCCTCATTTTGTCCGGTCGTGATGGTCAAGTGGATTAAGGCGTCTTGTACATACCAGTTGCGTTGCTTCTGGGAGTATGGGTTCGAGTCACTTCTGGGGTGTGAGTTTTCAGTTGCATATGTCCTGGGGACCATTCAGGCTTGTTCGCATTTGTGTTCCTCACGTGTGCCCCAAAGAATGAGGTGATTTGGTAAAATGCTATGCCCAAGATAACTATCCGAGTGCCGGCGGTGGGGTGGTTCATATAGCCTCGGCTATCACCTCATTTTGTCCGGTCGTGATGGTCAAGTGGATTAAGGCGTCTTGTACATACCAGTTGCGTTGCTTCTGGGAGTATGGGTTCGAGTCACTTCTGGGGTGTGAGTTTTCAGTTATATATATATATATATATATATATATATATATATATGAGACTAATCTGGTTCCTCTGAGCAACGATCTCTCAACCCAATTCGACTCTTGGGCTCTATTTAATCAGTAAAATTGAGCTTAACAAACTAAATTAATTACTAATCATTAAAAACTATTTGCCAATATGTAAAATTTCCCTATTTACATCTGGTAGGCAAATACTGATAATCAGTTATTTCGCAATTTCACTCCAATTACAACTCTCGAATCCAATTTCTACTACGACATAACTGAACCTGATTTGAAATGCGAAACTTCATTCATTATCTTGTCAAAGCTCCATTGCAATTTTCAGTTTCCAAGATTTTCATTCTTTCATTCTTCTCCTTCACAAAATTCATTACTGTTTACAAACAAAAAAATGCCAGAAACATGAACCAATCCACACAAGAGAATAACGAAAGTTAATTAACAAATGCGTTACGTAATAAAAATATCGTTTAATAAA
The DNA here is from genome assembly GCF_020424385.1 of Procambarus clarkii. Classification (NCBI taxonomy): domain Eukaryota; kingdom Metazoa; phylum Arthropoda; class Malacostraca; order Decapoda; family Cambaridae; genus Procambarus; species Procambarus clarkii. The sequence continues at coordinate 44,211 of NW_025570651.1, read as the reverse complement.
AAAATCGTTTAATAAAAAAATCGTTTAATAAAAAACTCGTTTAATAAAATAATCGTTTAATAAAAAAATCGTTTAATAAAAAACTCGTTTAATAAAAAACTCGTTTAATAAAAAACTCGTTTAATAAAAAAATCGTTTAATAAAAAAACTCGTTTAATAAAAAAATCGTTTAATAAAAAAATCGTTTAATAAAAAAATCGTTTAATAAAAATATCGTTTAATAAAAAAATCGTTTAATAAAAAAATCGTTTAATAAAAAAATCGTTTAATAAAAAAATCGTTTAATAAAAAAACGTTTAATAAAAAAAAACAGTTTTTAAGAAATAAAAATCACGGAACAGTCATAGTCGAGATTTAAACAATTTATGAATTTAATATTGATAAAAAAAAATTCGATGACTGTTTTTCCATGACTTTTCCATAACTTTATATTTTCTGACCAATTTCCATGACTAACTTTGTCTACCTTTTTCTTGGTTCCTGGAAGCAATACTTCGGCGGCCCGGTCTCTGATTATTTCATGGTTTTTCCATAACCTTTAGAACCCAGTTTTCACTCGCTGTTGACCTGTGAGTCATATATGTGACCTGTGAGTCATATATGTGACCTGTGAGTCACATATCTGACCTGAGAGTCACATTTCTGACCTGTGAGTCACATATCTGACCTGAAAGTCACATATCTGACGACTGAATCAATTCTGACATGGAAGTTGTGACCTCTGACCTCGTCCTCAGAGACTGTGACCAGGGGCAGGTCTCCTGAACGACCCGTGACCCCGGGGGCGCCGTCCCCTACCGGACCGGGCCAGGGGGGGCGGCGTCCCCTCCTGATTCGGTCTCTCGGGGGGCAACACCGGGAAATTGCCTCTCCAAGTTTCAGCCTCGTCCAGCGATAGTTACTGTGTCATGTGTGTCCTAATATGGCCGCTGACAGTGTATCCTGTGTCCTAATATGGCCGTTGACAGTGTATCCTGTGTCCTAATATGGCCGTTGACAGTGTATCCTGTGTCCTAATATGGCCGTTGACAGTGCATCCTGTGTCCTAATATGGCCGTTGACAGTGTATCCTGTGTCCTAATATGGCCGTTGACAGTGTATCCTGTGTCCTAATGTGTGAAATGTTCTACTGTGTACCTGGAGTGCCCCGGGGGTCACAATACCCCCGGGGCACCCATCAAGAGTGCCCCAGGAGGGGACTCCGCCCCCCAGGTCGTCTGGTGCTCTTCTAGCGGTAAACTTTGTCGCGAGTAGACTAATATGGCCGGCCTGGCAAGTTTAGTGGATGGGGGGGGGGCGTGGTGGGGGGTGAGGGTTTGGAGATAAGGAGAGATGAGAGAGGGGGGAAGGTGAGAGGGATTAGGGAGAGCAGGGTGAGAGGGGGAGAGTGAGCGATGGAATGTCTATTCCGTAATATTTTTCATGTCGTGGTCATGTCTTCAGTCTCACTTTTAATATGCAGCCAAGTGCGGTTTCTTTAATTTCCTTGTAGGTCACACCTCTCAGCTCTGGGACCAGCCTGCTTGACTAGCTCTTTAACTTTTTTTTTCCAGTTGCCTTACTCGCTGCGTGAGTGCGTGCGTGCATACCTGCACACCAGAAGTTACACACACAAGGCTGTTGGAGGCTGACTCCATACACAGTTTCAAGTGTAGATATGATAAGAGCCCAGTAGGCTCAGGAACCTGTACACCTGTTGATTGACCGATTACACGTTGTAATCTTGGAACCTGTACACGTTGATTGATTGAGTACAACTAGGTGAGTACACACAGTCAGTACATTAATTAGTCAAATGTGGCTGGAGTGTGTGTGTGTGTGTGTGTGTGTGTGTGTGTGTGTGTTTGTGTGTGTGTGTGTGTGTGTGTGTGTGTGTACTCACCTAGTTGTGCTTGCGGGGGGTTGAGCTCTGGCTCTTTGGTCCCGCCTCTCAACTGTCAATCAACTGGTGTACAGGTTCCTGAGCCTACTGGGCTCTTATCATATCTACACTTGAAACTGTGTATGGAGTCAGCCTCCACCACATCACTGCCTAATGCACTCCATGTGTGTCTGTGTGTGTGTGCGTGAGTGTGCGTGTGAGGGGCGGGGCCGGGAGCTGGGGGTCACCGCCCCCCGCCCATTAATCCTAATAGGTTTTTAATTTGGCTACCGACACGAAGTGTGCCTTACGGGCGTGTCAACACCACTACCTCCACCACGCGCCAACTCCACTAATGGACAAATAACGCACCTCTCTCTTACTCTTGTATAATGCGGCTGCGGAACACAGCATTTGTATGCTGGCGCAGCACACATCATGCAGCATTAGCCTAGCGCAGAGCGCGGCAAGGCTGGCCAGACCAAACCAGCCTAGTTCTCTGGGCTGGTTAGTCATTTGTCAGCTGCCCTGTCAGCTCTGCTCAGGCCCCAGCCCCCCCCTGTCAGCTCTGCTCAGGCCCCAGCCCCCCCCCCCCTGTCAGCTCTGCTCAGGCCCCAGCCCCCCTGTCAGCTCTGCTCAGGCCCCAGCCCCCCCCTGTCAGCTCTGCTCAGGCCCCAGCCCCCCCTCCCCCCTGTCAGCTCTGCTCAGGCCCCAGCCCCTTTGTCAGCTCTGCTCAGCAGCAGGTCAAAGCAGACTAGATCAAGTATATCTGACTCCACTGTACAATATGAACGAAGGGCCAGCTTGGAGCCCACACATAGGCACTTACCATTAGGTTAGCACCACTTGTAGTTCTTAAACTAACTACCTAAATGATGAGAAGAACCTGAGAGGGGTAATGATCCCACCGTAGTAGATGGTATACAGAGGATACATGTTCACGTCATGCGAGATACTCAGCGGGTGGAATATTCGGTCAAATATGTAAAAAGATCACTCAATATCGGAAGAAAATGCGCACAATCCAAGTTGAGGATAAGATGTAAAGCGACACTAAGCATAACACGTGATCAACAAAGCTGTTTGACCTTGCTCCGGGCACTGAGCCGGGCTCCAGCTCTTGGGCAACCACAGTGTCACTGGAAAGGTCAAATATCCTCGTCCTCTTGACTTGACCGCAGGTAACGTGAGCCAGACGCCATTAGAGAGAGAGAGAGAGAGAGAGAGAGAGAGAGAGAGAGAGAGAGAGAGAGAGAGAGAGAGAGAGAGAGAGAGAGAGAGAGAGAGATGGAGAAAGAGCAATATCCGGGGTCTCTCACCACTCTCTCTCCACTCTTCCAGTCAACACATCGACGTAAATCCACCCTCCCCCCACCCCCCTCGTGCCGGCTTACCACCCACACCCACACACACCCACACCCCCACCCCACACATACCCAGCCACCCATACTCTTACACACCCACACCCCACACACACCTACACTTTAATCACATTCTAACGCGACTAGCCATCCACCCATCCAAGTCACTTATCCACCCACTCATCCAAGTCACTCAGCCACCCACTCATCCACCCACTCATCCCACCCAGTCAACCACCCAATCCACAATTCAGTCATAATAATAATCCAACTCTGAAAAGGATTAGAAGACGATTTTGGCTTTCCGAGTCAAGCCAATATTGACGACTCAGCATTCTGGACAAAAACAAAGATGGTTGAGACAGCGAGATAAACCAATGCCAGGGAAAAGATGCTGAAGATGCTAAAGATGCTGAAGATGCTGAAGATGCTAAAGATGCTGAAGATGCTGAAGATGCTAAAGATGCTGAAGATGCTGAAGATGCTAAAGATGCTGAAGATGCTGAAGATGCTAAAGATGCTGAAGATGCTAAAGATGCTGAAGATGCTAAAGATGCTGAAGATGCTGAAGATGCTAAAGATGCTGAAGATGCTGAAGATGCTAAAGATGCTGAAGATGCTGAAGATGCTAAAGATGCTGAAGATGCTAAAGATGCTGAAGATGCTAAAGATGCTGAAGATGCTGAAGATGCTAAAGATGCTGAAGATGCTGAAGATGCTAAAGATGCTGAAGATGCTGAAGATGCTAAAGATGCTGAAGATGCTGAAGATGCTAAAGATGCTGAAGATGCTGAAGATGCTGAAGATGCTAAAGATGCTGAAGATGCTGAAGATGCTAAAGATGCTGAAGATGCTGAAGATGCTAAAGATGCTAAAGATGCTGAAGATGCTGAAGATGCTGAAGATGCTGAAGATGCTGAAGATGCTAAAGATGCTGAAGATGCTGAAGATGCTGAAGATGCTGAAGATGCTGTAGCTTCAACGTAGATAGCTCCTCATGCTGTAAAACTACCGCTAACAATATTGAAACAAAAATCCCCCGTAGGAATTCTCTTACATAAATTGGATTATCATGAAAAATGATTTAAAATATAAATTTAAAAAAGGGACATAAGAAGAATATTTTTGTAAGTTAATATTAATACGTCAAATTTTCTGGTCCTCGCAACAAAATAAGTTATTAAAGTTATAATTAAATCTTCTTTAAGATTTTTTACAAATCTTGTAATTATAATTAATTTCTAAACCCAAATTTTATCTTGAGTTTATAGTCTATAATTGCAGATAGTACAGGTTATTAAACTCACAAGTCAATAAGCTCACAGGTTATTAAACTCACAAGTCAATAAGCTCACAGGCCATTAAACTCACAAGTCAATACGCTCACAGGTCATTAAACTCACAAGTCAATAAGCTCACAGGTCATTAAACTCACAAGTCAATAAGCTCACAGGTCATTAAACTCACAAGTCAATAAGCTCACAGGTTATTAAACTCACAAGTCAATAAACTCACAGGCCATTAAACTCACAAGTCAATAAGCTCAAAGGCCATTAAACTCACAAGTCAATAAACTCACAGGTCATTAAACTCACAAGTCAATAAGCTCACAGGCCATTAAACTCACAAGTCAATAAGCTCACAGGTTATTAAACTCACAAGTCAATAAGCTCACAGGTTATTAAACTCACAAGTCAATAAGCTCACAGGCCATTAAACTCACAAGTCAATAAGCTCACAGGTCATTAAACTCACAAGTCAATAAGCTCACAGGTTATTAAACTCACAAGTCAATAAGCTCACAGGCCATTAAACTCACAAGTCAATAAGCTCACAGGTCATTAAACTCACAAGTCAATAAGCTCACAGGTCATTAAACTCACAAGTCAATAAGCTCACAGGTCATTAAACTCACAAGTCAATAAGCTCACAGGCCATTAAACTCACAAGTCAATAAGCTCACAGGTCATTAAACTCACAAGTCAATAAACTCACAGGTCATTAAACTCACAAGTCAATAAGCTCACAGGTCATTAAACTCACAAGTCAATAAACTCACAGGTTATTAAACTCACAAGTCAATAAGCTCACAGGTCATTAAACTCACAAGTCAATAAACTCACAGGTTATTAAACTCACAAGTCAATAAGCTCACAGGTCATTAAACTCACAAGTCAATAAACTCACAGGTTATTAAACTCACAAGTCAATAAACTGACATAACAAGTCCAGACGCGGGAAGGATTATAATAATTACGTCCGGGAACTTAACCGGACTTGACCTTGATCTTGAGATGATTTCGGGGCTTTAGTGTCCCCGCGGCCCGGTCCTCGACCAGGCCTCCACCCCCAGGAATCAGCCCGTGACAGCTGACTAACACCCAGGTACCTATTTTACTGCTAGGAAACAGGGGCATAGGATGAAAGAAACTCTGCCCATTGTTTCTCGCCAGCATCGAACCCGGGACCACAGGATCACAAGTCCAGTGTGCTGTCCGCTCGGCCGACCGGCTCCTGGGGGGTACCCGGTTGTGCCTGGGTCTCTCTCTCTACTCCCTCTTTCTCTCTCTCTCCATCTCTACCCCCCATGATACGCCTTCCTCTCCTCCTCCATCTTTCTCCAACATCATCTCCCTCTCCTTCTCCCTCTCTCCCAAGCAATTAATATTACAAAGCCCTGAAAAACTGCCCAAACTGAAAACAAATCCCCTATTTCAGATTTCATGAAAATCAAACGGGTCGCATTAGGAGTCAATATTTCTTAAACGTTGGCACTAGGGCTGACCCGGCCTATGATACTCTCATACCCTCCCCTCCTTCCCCCATTTGTCATCTTGAAAAGTTATATGACGCTAAGCCAGAGCATCTGGCTTCCTACTTTAGACACAGACAGACCCTATGATAGACCCACATAACAGAGAAAATAGGCTTGGCGTCAGAAAAACTACGGTTTAGAAAGGCTGGGGTCCAAGAGCTAAGAGCTTGGCGTCGCTGGCACAGACATATGAGCACACGATTAAGGTCAGGAGGGTTAATCTTGGGCTAAAGCCACAGCCATTTCCCCTGACAGAACTAATGCAGTCGCCGCAGGAGTTAGATTTATTCTCTCAGTTGGCGCGTTAGTTTCCCGCGCAAATTCGTAAATGTTTATCTGTGTTTTACGCGGGAAAATGTACTGAACCGCGGTCGTAACTGCTGTTAGTGGTGGTCGTAACTGCTGTTAGTGGTGGTCGTAAGTGCTGTTAGTGGTGGTCGTAAGTGCTGTTAGAAGAACGTGTGATAGGACGCAATACTTACGTGTTGAGACGCTGTGTGTGAGTGAGTGAGCGTGTGTGTGAGTGTGCAGCACGCAGTCTCTCCCTCAGTGCTGCGTGCACAGCACCCCCCCCCCTCACTCAACACAGCATCAATACAACTTATAACTTTCTCTCCAGCTTACCACATTGAAACTTCAAGTTCACTCACAAGTCATACCTAAAAAAATCACTTTTGTAAACACATTTACACATCTTCTTTTGCAATTCTTTTTCCCATGTCGTGGCACAGTCGATTAAGGCGCGTCTGGGATCATCTCGGATATAAGTTCGAGTCTTCATCACGGCCCTTGTGGATGAGTTAACATTTATTCATATTTAACATACAACAGGACATTTTTAACACCATGTAAGTGAAGCCAGATACTAACAGTCTCAATAAAGTTTGCTGAAATAGACAAAAATGTGAAAACTATCAAATAATTAACGTATTTAACCATTAATTCAAAGTAATTACAGGTAATATTTTCAACCATTTGGACTGGACGGTCTCGCTTCATGCAGGTCTGCGTTCAATCCCCCGATCGTCCACAAGTGGTTGGCCCACTATTCCTTCCCGGTAAGTGCCATAAGGTCATTATGACTTAGTGATTTCTGATAAATTACCTTACCTCTAAAGTACCAATTAACATCTAAGAAATGTTTCTAAGCATTCTTCTTAGAATTTCTGGTCAAGGTTCTGGAACATAGGAGGCTATATTTTGACCCATTGAGGTTAAATATACAAAATTATATATCTTCTTGAGGTTATCTTGAGATAATTTCGGGGCTTTAGTGTCCCCGCGGCCCGGTCCTCGACCAGGCCTCCACCCCCAGGAAGCTACCCGTGACAGCTGACTAACACCCAGGTACCTATTTTACTGCTAGGTAACAGGGGCATAGGGTGAAAGAAACTCTGCCCATTGTTTCTCGCCGGCGCCTGGGATCGAACCCGGGACCACAGGATCACAAGTCCAGCGTGCTGTCCGCTCGGCCGACCGGCTCCCAATACAATATTATATACATTATATACTCCCAATATACATTAATTACAAAGATAATATATGAAAAAAAACTGTTAACGGGGATTTACTGGTTCGTTAACGCATGAGAAAAGAATTAAAACTGGACGAATAATGGAGAGATTATCAAATACTTTAAAAAGTCTAAAGTCTAAATTTAAAGTCTAAAGTAAAAATTAGAGATCAAAGGCAGAGTTAGAGCTGTGATTCTGAACCAGCCTTCACGCACAATCACGTAGTTACGTCCACAATCACGTAGATACAGCCACAATCACGTAGTTACGGCCACAATCACGTAGATACAGCCACAATCACGTAGTTACGGCCACAATCACGTAGATACAGCCACAATCACGTAGTTACGGCCACAATCACGTAGATACAGCCACAATCACGTAGTTACGGCCACAATCACGTAGATACAGCCACAATCACGTAGTTACGGCCACAAACACGTAGTTACGGCCACAATCACGTAGATTCGGCCACAATCACGTAGTTACGGCCACAATCACGTAGATTCGGCCACAATCACGTAGATTCGGCCACAATCACGTAGTTACGGCCACAATCACGTAGATTCGGCCACAATCTCCTAATCTGAAATCACGTGATTGCTTCAGCAGTTTATGGCACCAATTGGGTAGGCTAACTACCAGTTGACCCGTCATAACTAGTTTACATATGTGTGCACGCCAACTTTGATGAGTTTTCTAGTTATAAAAGACCATTAGATACAGTATACATATATGTATTTACTCCTCCTCAGTATACATATATGTATTTACTCCCTCCTCAGTATTGTCGGAAAGCTGTTTGCTCGAGTCGCATTGAAGAGGCTCCAAGTACTTGCAGAGAGAGTTTATCCAGAATCACAATGTGGATTCAGAGCTGGCAGGTCCACCATCGACATGGTCTTTTCCCTCAGACAACTGCAGGAGAAATGCAGGGAACAGAAGCAGCCACTCTTTGTAGCCTTCATAGACCTGACGAAGGCCTTCGACCTCGTCAGCAGGGATGGCCTGTTCAAGATCCTCCCCAAGATCGGATGCCCACCCAGGCTCCTCAGCATCATCAGATCTTTCCATGAGAACATGAGGGGCACCGTGGTCTTTGATGGCCTAACATCAGGCGCCTTTGACATCCGAAGTGGAGTAAAGCAGGGCTGCGTACTGGCTCCAACCCTATTCGGGATTTTCTTCGCAGTTATGCTGCGGCACGCCTTCGGATCTGTCACGGAAGGCATTTACCTCCGGACCAGGTCGGATGGGAAGCTCTTTAACCTCGCCAGGCTGAGAGCCAAGACAAAGGTTCGGCTGAGGTGTCTGCGCGACTTCCTCTTTGCCGACGACGCAGCAGTCACTGCCCACTCAGCTGAAGACCTCCAACGGCTCATAACCCGCTTCAGCGAGGCCTCTCAGGCTTTCGGACTCACCATCAGTCTGAGGAAAACACAAGTCATGGGACAAGGAGTGGACTCCCCACCTGACATCGGCATCTCTGATTCCAAACTGGAAGTTGTTCACGACTTCGTGTACCTGGGCTCCACAATCTCTGACTCCCTCTCTCTTGATACGGAGCTAAACAAACGCATCGGTAAGGCATCTACTACCATGTCCAAACTGACAAAGAGAGTGTGGGCCAACAATAGGCTGACTGAGTATACTAAGATTCAGGTTTACAGATCCTGTGTCCTGAGCACTCTCCTTTATGGCAGTGAGTCTTGGACACTCCGCGCCCGTCAGGAAAGACGGCTGAATGCCTACCACATGCGCTGCCTTAGACACATCTTGGACATCACCTGGCAGGACAAGGTGACAAACAACAACGTCTTGGGGAGAGCAAGAATCACCAGCATGTACACAATGCTGAAACAGAGACGAATGCGCTGGCTCGGGCACGTTGTGCGAATGGGCGACGGCAGGATCCCCAAGGATCTCCTGTATGGAGAGCTGAGGCAGGGAAAGCGTCCAGTAGGCAAGCCCCAGCTACGGTACAAAGACGTATGCAAAAGGGACCTGGAAGCCATGGACGTCGATCTTGCTATATGGGAGACACTGGCTGCAGACCGTTCAGCCTGGAGGCAGTCTGTTCAACGAGGTCTCTCCAAGTTCGAGGAGTCACTTGCCAAGGAATCGGAGGCAAAGAGACAGAGAAGGAAAGCCGGTAACCAGGAAGACAGACCAGAATCGGACTTCGTTTGTGCTCGGTGTGGGATGGACTGCCACTCTCGGATTGGCCTCATCAGTCACACCAGACGCTGCACCAGGATTGACAACTAGGGCGCAACTCCATAGTCTCCCGAGACTGAAGGATGCCTACTATATGTATTTATGAATTAGAGTGTATAATCCCTAATGGAATATGTCGAATATTGAGAATGTATTTTCCAGTGAGTTTGATCACAGGTCGTCAAAATTTTTGGCTCATCACTCTGAAGGCTCACCTCTCACTCTCACTACTCTGAAGGCTCACCTCTCCCACTCACTACTCTGAAGGCTCACCTCTCACTCTCACTACTCTGAAGGCTCACCTCTCACTCTCTACTCTGAAGGCCCACACCTCTCTCACTCACTACTCTGAAGGCCCACACCTCTCTCACTCACTACTCTGAAGGCCCACACCTCTCTCACTCACTACTCTGAAGGCCCACACCTCTCTCACTCACTACTCTGAAGGCCCACACCTCTCACTCTCACTACTCATCACATCTCAGATATCATCACTGAATAATTCAGCAAGATATGACAACAAATGAAAAAATATAACAGGCATAGTTGGAGTGATAACCACAACTAGGTGAACACACACACACACACACACACACACACACACACACACACACACACACACACACACACACACACACACACACACACACACAAACACACACACACACACACACAGGACGGGATAATAACACCAAAAATAAAGAAAGTAACACAAGTTTTTTCATTACTTAAGAACTTAAATAATATTATATTTTCCTACTTGTCTCAATAGGTCTCAGGTAATTAAAACTTCCTCAATAAATTGTTTGTATTAATTAATTACGAGGGACAGTTTGGTGGGGGGGGACGAGGCATGTATTTACTATTTGTATCTCCAGAATCGAGCTATTAGCTCTTGGACCCCGTCTTTCTAACCCATTTATGACCTCTATTATGTCTATTAGATATATTCCTTTTAAACACACACATGCAACCTTCCCCCCAGGAAGCAGCCCGTAGCAGCTGTCCAACTCCCACGCACCTACCCACTGTTAGGTGAACAGGTGCACCAGGGTGAAAAACTATGGCCCACTTGTTTCTGCCTCAGCCTGTCTTCCTGGGCGTCCCTCGGGAACCTGTACACCTGTTGATTGACAGTTGAGAGGCGGGACCAAAGAGCCAGAGCTCAACCCCCGCAAGCACAATTAGGTGAGTACACACACACTAGCAGAAGCAGAAGTTTCAGCAGTCACTCCCCCCCGCAACCACTTAGGCTGGACGGTAGAGCGACGGTCTCACTTCATGCAGGTCGGTGTTCAATTCCCCGACCGTCCACAAGTGGTTGAGGCACCATTCCTTCCCCCTCCCTGCCCCATCCCAAATCCTTATCCTGACCCTTTCCCAGTGCTATATAGTCATAATGACTTGGCGCTTCTCCTGATAATTCCTTCCCCCCCCCTACCCCCCACCACCCAAAATTAAAACGCATCAAAACAGGATTCTATAAGCTTTTAAGGGTATGATACACCCGTGGGAAAGCGCTCTAAACAATGGATCACATATAATACCCCCCTTGCATATATACCCATTATTCCACATTGCTTATACCATTAAAGGATTCATGGCTCCAGCGCCGAAAATGTATTCCCACCGACAGAGCTAAAACTGTAAAATATATATATGCCAAAATTTATATATATTATATATATATATAGGCCTTGATTTTGCCGTGGTATGGTAGATGGCCTCGTGAACCCTCTCAAGCGCTCTCTGGTCTGATGATATACTCAGTATATTGCATTTAATGTGAATATAATTGTTATTAAGACGGGAGTGAGAGGAGGAGGAAGATACGAGAGGAGGAGGAAGAAGAAGAATGGTAAGAGAAGGAGGAGGAGGGAAGAAGTGTACATGGGTGAAAACCCCACTGCAAGAAGGGAGTGGAAGAGAGGTAGGAACCGTAAAAGATGGTGAGAGAGAGAGAGAGAGAGAGAGAGAGAGAGAGAGAGAGAGAGAGAGAGAGAGAGAGAGAGAGAGAGAGAGAGAGAGAGAGAGAGAGAGAGAGAGAGAGAGAGAGAGAGAGAGAGAGAGAGAGAGAGAGAGAGAGAGAGAGAGAGAGAGAGAGAGAGAGAGAGAGAGAGAGACAGAGACAGAGAGGTGTGAAAGGGAGAAAGTTCGAGAGTGAAAAGTGTGAGAAAAAGGTCAATTATTTTTTGTCATCAAAATATATTTACCCTTGACCGTAAGCAGTCAGTCTTGGTCCGGCCTAAGCCGATAGTGAAGTAAAGATGTGAGTGAGGTACACAGTTTCCCACTCACCAGCACCCGGCGGCCCAGAGGCTCGCTAGGACCCCCTAGAACCAGCACTATTCTTAGTCTATCTCCTATCCTATTCCTACAGATGGCGCAGAAGCTGCCCCAGCATCTCTACTACGCCCACTACCAACACTTACGCCCATAACCTACTCCAGCATCCACCACTACTTCCCCACGCCCACGGCCACCACGCCCACGCCGCGACTCAGACCTCTCCGCCTGCCACACACAAATTCATTTTTCTGGGCCAACTTGCATGTGGTGATGACAGTGTGTGTGTGTGTGTGTGTGTGTGTGTGTGTGTGTGTGTGTGTGTGTGTGTGTGTGTGTGTGTGTGTGTGTGTGTGTGCGTGTGTGGGCCGGCCTCACGGCGGCCACATATTATACAGCAACAACACTCTTCAACACTGCAAACCCACAACTTGCGATAACAATAAAATCCTGGAACTGAAATTCCTTTTGTATACATATATACAGAGGTAGGAAGAATTATTTAATGTATGCTTCAATATGTATACACATATGAATATTGTAAAATCGTTTGTACTTGTTTTTTTACAATAAAAGTGATTGAATATCTGTATTTGACAAAATACACACGCAATAATGTGCACAATTTCGGGCTAATCTGTATTGCCAATCACCCAATTGACAGATACCTGGTTGATACCTGGTTGATACCTGGTTGATGGGGTTCTGGGAGTTCTTCTACTGCCCAAGCCCTGCCCGATGCCAGGCTTGACTTGTGAGAGTTTGGTCCACCAGACTGTTGTTTGGAGCGGCCCGCAGGCCCACACACCCACCACAGCCTGGCTGAACTTCTCTTAGAAAACAGTCCAGTTTCCTCTTGAAGATGTCCACGGTTGTTCCGGCAATATTTCTTATAGTCGCTGGGAGGACGTTGAATAACCGCGGACCTCAGATGTTTTCTGATGATCGGACGAAAAGATACACACTTTATGCACTGAACACGGCAGCTCTCATCTGAACACGGCAGCTCTCCTCACCGTGTTTTAACACCGTAGTCATATGGGTTACCTTGAGGTGCTTCCGGGGCTTAGCGTCCCCGCGGCCCGATCGTCGACCAGGCCTCCTGGTTGCTGGACTGATCAACCAATAGAACACAACGTTCTCGAACCAAATCACACAAATGTTCGCGATGTAACAGAACACATCGTTAGTGAGCTAAGAGAACACCGAACACTGGAACACTAGCTGAACACCCGCCTTCCCGAGGTAAGGTATTAAGGTAGTTCACCAGCTAACAGAAAACGTCACCCACGATGGTTCCACTCAAATGTGGACCAAACTCCTGTTCAATATTCACTTCATGTTTGTTTGACAATTGTCAAGGTAAATGTAAACATGCGTGTAATAAACTCATTGTCAATGGCCTTGTTTGTCCAGAATGTAACTACTGACTGTCACAGGGCCTCTGCTGTGCGCCCTTCACACCACCATGGGCTAGCAGGAACATTTCAGACCTTAATTATGTTGTTATAGATTCAGCTACTGGGAACAAAAAGTTCCAAGTAGCACGGGCTATGGTGAGCCCGTAGTGGACTTACCTGGCACAGGAGCGGGGCTGTAACTTCATGCCTTAATTAGGAAGAGTTGAAATGTACACAAGTTAAGATTGATGAAGATTAAGCCACCCAAGAGGTGGCACGGGAATGAATAACCCGTAAACATGAACAGCTCGTGTACAAGTTAGTTTGTGCAACCGAATGAGGTGCTTCCGGGACTTAGCGTCCCCGCGGCCCGGTCCTCGACCAGGCCTCCTTTTTGTTACACACCCCCAGGAAGCAGCCCGTAGCAGCTGTCTAACCCCCAGGTACCTATTTACTGCTAGGTAACAGGGGCATCGGAGCGAACGAAACTTTTTGCCCATTTGTCTCCGCCTCCACCGGGGATCGAACCCGGAACCTCGGGTCTACGAATCCGCAGCGCTGTCCATCCAGCTGTCAGACGCCCACAGCTGAGTGTGTGTAGTGATTATATGTTCCTTGATGGAACTTTGTTTGTGCATTATCAGTCACCTTCATGCACATGTCTTGCTTGACAATGACTTCTTTACGAACGTGACACCGACCTTGGTTCGCATCCCAGATGTTACTCTAACACCTCTGGACTGTGGAGGAGCCATAGACAGCATGCCCATGCACTCTACCTCCAAGCCCAGTTTCCTGGAATTCGATGTAACTCAAGAACTGCATGAAAACAGAGGGTCTAAACATCATTTGGGACGCAGCCTAAATACCGGTGTTATCCCCGACACGCATAACACACCAGGGATCACGTCACTCCACAAAGGAGGTAGTAAAGCAGAAACAGAAAAATATACCGGGTTCGATCCCGGGCGCCGGCGAGAAACAATGGGCAGAGTTTCTTTCACCCTATGCCCGTGTTACCTAGCAGTAAAATAGGTACCTGGGTGTTAGTCAGCTGTCACGGGCTGCTTCCTGGGGGTGGAGGCCTGGTCGAGGACCGGGCCGCGGGGACACTAAAGCCCCAAAATCATCTCAAGATAACCTCAAAATATACACTGATAGCACTATACATCACACACAATACAAATATACGAGTGTTAAGTATTAAGATCAGAGCGTTTAAATAACCCTGATTAACATGGGTTGGATGCTCCTGCCTCTCACAGTTGTTAAACCACTATGACAAATGGATGACAAGTGTCATCCAATACATCCACTTGGATCTAATGGATGACAACGGAAAGAGAAATGTAATACACACAGACTTTTGCAAAAGCTTTCGACAAATATGTGTTATTACACATAAAATCGTTGCACGGAAAAAAATGGGTTTAATAGGTACTTTCAAAGACATTTATATAAATATTAACGACCCATGGCTTTTCAACACACACAGAGATCACACTAACGTGATGCATCAAATGAACAAATCCACAAGGGCCGTGACGAGGATTCGAACCTGCGCAGGTCCGGGAGCATCCCAGACACTGCCTTAATCGACTGAGCTGCGACAGGGTAAAAAGTCTCCAACCTTTTACCCTGTCGTAGCTCAGTCGATTAAGGCAGTGTCTGGGATGCTCCCGGACGCAGGTTCGAATCCTCGTCACGGCCCTTGTGGATTTGTTCATTGCCTTTCAACATTTTACCTCTAAATATTAAGGGAATGTCTGATCAACCAGGCTGTGATTCTTATGCAGGCGAGGAGTCACAGTAACGTGGCTGAAACATGTTGACCAATCCACACACTAGAAAGTGAAGGGACGACGACGTTTCGGTCCGTCCTGGACCATTCTCAAGTCGATTGTGATTCCTATGCCAGAATGCGTTCAGCATCGTCCAACAGCCTGGTTGAACAGACGGTCAACCAGGAGTCCACCTGACAGTGGGGACATTGATCTTGGGAACCAACTCAGGTAACATCAAGGTAAAGACAATAGGGTCCCATAGTTTGGCGGGATCCTTGATGACTCTCCAATTAGTCCGCTAATTGGTCCCGTTGTCTAAGACAAGTCATAATGACCAGGGGCCAGATTCACGAAGCAGTTACGCAAGCACTTACGAACGTGTACATCTTTCCTCAATTTTTGACGGCTTTGTTTACATTTATTAAACAGTTTACAAGCATGAAAACTTGCCAGTCAACTGTTGTTATTGTTATAAACAGCCTCCTGGTGCTTCCGAGCTCATTAACTGTTTAATAATTGAAAACAAAGCCGCTAAAGATTGTGAAAAGATGGACAGGTTCGTAAGTGCTTGCGTAACTGCTTCGTGAATCTGTCCCCTTAACCTTAAGTTCGTAACTTATTAACAACAAGAACAACAACCTCGTAGTGCTTCAGAGCGCACACGCTCTTTAGTAAATGTAAACAAACCTTCCATGCTTGAGAAAAGATGTAAAGGTTTCGTAAACAGTTGCATAAATCCTTTGATAAATCCTGACCTTGACCTCCAACCCATTATTCATATAGCATTACTCTGACTAATAACTAGCACAGTCTTTAATGGCCACATTTTAAAAACAAAATCCAGCAAATTTTGTGTTTTGTAAGTGTGATTTTTGTGTAATTTTGGTGTAATTTTTGGCATTTGTGTCAACATGACACCTTTGGTGTCTCTTTTGTGGCAGAGTGGTTTAAAAAATGCACAAAATACATCAGTGATGTATTTATCTGTCAGTTATCTGTCAATGCATAACTCAGTTATCTGTCAATGCATAAGAATTACTAAACAGTTTCCAGGCTAAGATGATTGGAGTGACAGACAGGTGAGTGACATATACATGTGACATATGTGGTGACACACACAATATGGTACACAGTGTCACATATGGGCGCCAGGTGCGTTACGTAACACCATAAATAACAGTAGAGAAATACGAGATGAGTTACAGGTGGGAGTGACACACTTCACTCTGGGAGTGACACACTTCACCCTGAGCGTGACACTTCACCCTGGGCGTGACACACTTCACCCTGGGCGTGACACACTTCACCCTGGGCGTGACACACTTCACTCTGGGCGTGACACTTCACCCTGGGCGTGACACTTCACCCTGGGAGTGACACTTCACCCTGGGAGTGACACACTTCACCATGAGCGTGACACTTCACCCTGGGCGTGACACACTTCACCCTGGGCGTGACACACTTCACCCTGGGCGTGACACACTTCACCCTGGGCGAGACACACTTCACCCTGGAAGACCGTAGCAGATCCACAGCGACTCCTGTTACATCCTCATACTAATTTTCACACTTTCAAGTATCTATAATATAATTATCACTATCACACTACAACCCATTTATTTTTCAACTTCTATTACATTTTTTTTACATATTTCAATCAACGGAGTATGATAAACACAAGATTATCAGAATAATTAGAAATACATTGTAATCAATCCATCTTAACGCCGTTTTTCTAAAACCAAATCCAGTCAAATCCGAGAATTCAGTCGAACGGCGAGAGAATCCGCTTAAATCCGGTGAGGTAAACAAAGCCATTACAGACGTGAACTGACAAGTTTGGTAGCCAGACGGCGCCCGGGAACCCGCGCGCGTGTGGATGGTGTCGCCCAGCGAGGGAGAGTGGCACTGAGGGAGACCTGGAGACGGTGCCAGGGGGTGCCAGAGGGTGCCGGAGGGGGGTGAGAGAGAGAGAGGGCCACGCTGCGCACGCCCCTTACCTTCCCGGTACCACACACACACACTTGCTTCAGTTACCCCTCTCCTACCGTTCTCTCTTAATGTTATACCATTCCTTCTATGTTGCCTTTTTTATAATGTAAATAATGTTATTTACATTATAAAAATGTAAATAAATGCTATTTTATAATGTTCCTATACGTAGGTACACTGTGTATCCAGTTTCCATCCATGTCTACCCCCCTTTTAGACAATTTTCCATTTTGAACGTTGCTGTTTTGTCCGCTTTGTTGACTTTGTATGTCGTAATTATATCCCCTCACCCCCCCAGGGGCAACACCCAGTTCTCTGGACCTTACACAGTGTATCTCATTCCTCTCATTCCTGACACAGCCTTGTTGAATGCTACTCTGCTCTTCCCAGATACATTTTGTTGCAAAGAAATAGTTACATTCCTGATTGTATCACAGGGTTAGTCACAGTGCTAGTCACAGTGCTAGTCACAGGGGCTAGTCACAGTGCTAGTCACAGGGGCTAGTCACAGGGGCTAGTCACAGTGCTAGTCACAGGGTTAGTCACAGGGCTAGTCACAGGGGCTAGTCACAGGGGCTAGTCACAGTGCTAGTCACAGTGCTAGTCATAGGGCTAGTCACAGGGTTAGTCACAGGGCTAGTCACAGGGTTAGTCACAGGGCTAGTCACAGGGGCTAGTCACAGGGCTAGTCACAGGGCTAGTCACAGGGTTAGTCACAGGGCTAGTCACAGGGGCTAGTCACAGGGCTAGTCACAGGGCTAGTCACAGGGTTAGTCACAGTGCTAGTCACAGGGTTAGTCACAGGGCTAGTCACAGTGCTAGTCACAGTGCTAGTCATAGGGCTAGTCACAGGGTTAGTCACAGGGCTAGTCACAGGGTTAGTCACAGGGCTAGTCACAGTGCTAGTCACAGTGCTAGTCATAGGGCTAGTCACAGGGTTAGTCACAGGGCTAGTCACAGGGGCTAGTCACAGGGCTAGTCACAGTGCTAGACACAGGGGCTAGTCACAGGGCTAGTCACAGGGGCTAGTCACAGGGCTAGTCACAGGGCTAGTCACAGGGGCTAGTCACAGGGGCTAGTCACAGTGCTAGACACAGGAGCTAGTCACAGGGCTAGTCACAGGGGCTAGTCACAGGGGCTAGTCACAGTGCTAGACACAGGGGCTAGTCACAGGGCTAGTCACAGGAGCTAGTCACAGGGCTAGTCACAGGGGCTAGTCACAGTGCTAGACACAGGGGCTAGTCACAGGGCTAGTCACAGGGGCTAGTCACAGGGCTAGTCACAGGGGCTAGTCACAGGGGCTAGTCACAGGGGCTAGTCACAGGGGCTAGTCACAGGGGCTAGTCACAGGGCTAGTCACAGGGGCTAGTCACAGGGGCTAGTCACAGGGGCTAGTCACAGGGGCTAGTCACAGGGCTAGTCATAGGGCTAGTCACAGGGGCTAGTCACAGGGGCTAGTCACAGGGGCTAGTCACAGGAGCTAGTCACAGTGCTAGACACAGGGGCTAGTCACAGGGGCTAGTCACAGGGGCTAGTCACAGGGCTAGCCAAACATATTATGCATACAGCTAGCTAAAGACTTGACAGTGTAGCTTCCTGTAAGGTCTCCTGACATTGTAACTTTTACATACAATCGGTATTCTGCCGTCAGCCTCTGGCGTCATGTTTGGGTTATTTCCTCTCTTCTCTCGTACGGAAAATTGCCTTGTTTTCAATTTATGTACATAAATTGTCCGATATATGTACATATTAATTGAGGAGAAGGTCTGTTGGTCCACACTAGGCGGGTCCTGTTTCAGCCCAATCCCTCTCTCTCTCTCTCTCTCATCTCTGAAGTCTGTCGGATGATTTTCTCGATTTCTTTCAGTATCCCTAAGCCATAATCCATGTCATCCAGACCTCTATCATCCATGTCATCCACACCTCTGGCATCCGTCTCTCTTCTCCGTCTGGATTAAATTTCAAATCCACCTATATTTTGCCTTGGTTCAAGTCTCCCATAACTCACAACTTACCCCCGGATCTCCCGGACCCCCTAGGACTACGAATCCCGGGCGCTGTTCACTCAGCCGTCAGGCCCCCCCTGAGTGTGTATGTGTGTGTGTGTGTGTTTGTCCAGCTGTTTTTCTAAACTGTGCTACTGTTTTCCTGTGTAAATATTTGACTTTACAATTATATTCAAAGACAATACATCAGGTATCAGAATTTCGCTTCCAGGTTCCAAGTGTGAGCCGCAGGTGTATGTGAGCCACAGGTGTATGTGAGCCACAGGTGTATGTGAGCCGCAGGTGTATGTGAGCCGCAGGTGTATGTGAGCCACAGGTGTATGTGAGCCACAGGTGTATGTGAGCCACAGGTGTATGTGAGCCACAGGTGTATGTGAGCCACAGGTGTATGTGAGCCACAGGTGTATGTGAGCCACAGGTGTATGTGAGCCACAGGTGTATGTGAGCCGCAGGTGTATGTGAGCCACAGGTGTATGTGAGCCACAGGTGTATGTGAGCCACAGGTGTATGTGAGCCACAGGTGTATGTGAGCCACAGGTGTATGTGAGCCGCAGGTGTATGTGAGCCGCAGGTGTATGTGAGCCACAGGTGTATGTGAGCCGCAGGTGTATGTGAGCCGCAGGCGTATGTGAGCCACAGGTGTATGTGAGCCACAGGTGTATGTGAGCCGCAGGTGTATGTGAGCCGCAGGTGTATGTGAGCCGCAGGTGTATGTGAGCCGCAGGTGTATGTGAGCCACAGGTGTATGTGAGCCGCAGGTGTATGTGAGCCGCAGGTGTATGTGAGCCGCAGGTGTATGTGAGCCGCAGCTGTATATGAGCCGCAGAAAATAAAACAATGCAGGCAAATAGTGAAGCTGCAGCTGGGGAAAATAACGCGACGGGGGAAAAAATACAATAATCTTCCCTGGGAACTAAATACGACCATGAAATAGTCGACATCAGTCCTCGAACTGAGTAAATCACCAGGCAAGCAGAGTCACCAGGAGGAGTTACCAGGCAAGCAGAGTCACCAGGAGGAGTTACCAGGCAAGCATAGTCACCAGGAGGAGTTACCAGGCAAGCAGAGTCACCAGGAGGAGTTACCAGGCAAGCAGAGTCACCAGGAGGAGTTACCAGGAGGAGTTACCAGGCAAGCAGAGTCACCAGGAGGAGTTACCAGGAGGAGTTACCAGGCAAGCAGAGTCACCAGGAGGAGTTACCAGGCAAGCAGAGTCACCAGGAGGAGTTACCAGGCAAGCAGAGTCACCAGGAGGAGTTACCAGGCAAGCAGAGTCACCAGGAGGAGTTACCAGGCAAGCAGAGTCACCAGGAGGAGTTACCAGGCAAGCAGAGTCACCAGGAGGAGTTACCAGGCAAGCATAGTCACCAGGAGGAGTTACCAGGCAAGCAGAGTCACCAGGAGGAGTTACCAGGCAAGCAGAGTCACCAGGAGGAGTTACCAGGCAAGCAGAGTCACCAGGAGGAGTTACCAGGCAAGCAGAGTCACCAGGAGGAGTTACCAGGAGGAGTTACCAGGCAAGCAGAGTCACCAGGAGGAGTTACCAGGAGGAGTTACCAGGCAAGCAGAGTCACCAGGAGGAGTTACCAGGCAAGCAGAGTCACCAGGAGGAGTTACCAGGCAAGCAGAGTCACCAGGAGGAGTTACCAGGAGGAGTTACCAGGCAAGCAGAGTCACCAGAAGGAGTTACCAGGCAAGCAGAGTCACCAGGAGGAGTTACCAGGCAAGCAGAGTCACCAGGCAGTGACCCAGACGAGTCACCAGGTTTAGCTAACTATAACTAGCCTTACTGTACCTCCGCCGTTATACTTAAAACTTTAAATCCTTTGTCAAATTTTGGCTTTACGGTAGTTATCTTGAGGTTATCTTGAGATGATTTCGGGGCTTTAGTGTCCCCGCGGCCCGGTCCTCGACCAGGCCTCCACCCCCAGGAAGCAGCCCGTGACAGCTGACTAACACCCAGGTACCTATTTTACTGCTAGGCAACAGGGGGGCATAGGGTGAAAGAAACTCTGCCCATTGTTTCTCGCCGGCGCCTGGGATCGAACCCAGGATCACAAGTCCAGCGTGCTGTCCGCTCGGCCGACCGGCTCCGAAGTGGAGGTTAGAGGTGGCTTCTATAACTTCCTAGTGGTGGTGGTAGAGGCAATGGTGGTTATGGTGTTAGTGAAATTAATGGTCTCTGGCGGCCTCTGTGTGTGTGTGTGTGTTCCCTGTGGCCCAAACAGCTAAGTCGAAATGAATAGAAAAGTTTAAAAAGATGAGGAGGTAAAGTTCCAGTGGGGCAAAAGTTTTAAGGAATACATCTCCAGCTTGAAAACTTTTCCAGGGGAATTTAAGGGAGGGAAGAGCAACGATAGTCATCGTTAGTGTGGCTCGTTAGTGTGACTCGTTAGTGTGGCTCGTTAGTGTGGCTCGTTAGTGTGACTCGTTAGTGTGGCTAGTTGGTGTGGCTCGTTAGTGTGGCTCGTTAGTGTGACTCGTTAGTGTGGCTCGTTAGTGTGACTCGTTAGTGTGGCTCGTTAGTGTGACTCGTTAGTGTGGCTCGTTAGTGTGACTAGTTAGTGTGGCTCGTTAGTGTAGCTCGTTAGTGTGACTAGTTAGTGTGGCTCGTTAATCTCTCCTGCAGGACGACCACTTTTACCTAGACACTAACCTGGAATCGCCCTCTTTCTCACACACACACACACACACGCAAACACGCAGCTGACAGTTGAGAGGCGGGACCAAAGAGCCAGAGCTCAACCCCCGCAAGCACAAATACGTGAGTACACACACACACACACACACACACACACACACACACACACACACACACACACATTAACTAAGGTTAACCAAGAGTGTTCATATGACAAATAGGCCGACACATATTGCTTTTAAGCACAAATGTTGTCACTATAGAGGATGGCCCTCCAGTCCTCTGATCAACAATCACATGGGTTCGTACCTAACTACACTGCAACCGGCCACAATCAAACCACGAACTCCAACCGGCCACAATCAAACCACGAACTCCAACCGGCCACAATCACACCACGAACTCCAACCGGCCACAATCAAAACCACGAACTCCAACCGGCCACAATCAAACCACGAACTCCAACCGGCCACAATCCGACCTCAGAACTCGCATCGCCGCTGCTGCGACCGGTACATTCCTGGTGCAACTTTTCCTCCACGATGAAAGTTTGTGGAGAGAATGTAAAGCATGTTCCTGAGCCCCTTGTCTCTAGCGACACACTCACACACACACACTCACACACACACACACGCACACGCAAGGGGGGGGGGGGGGGGGGTAAATAGGAGGAAGAGTATCAGTGCAACAGTTGCATTTGCACCCGTTTCTGACGATAAATAACAGTTCTTTCACATCTAATTAAAAGTAAATGCTGCTCCGGCCTGAGCTGTTTGCCTTGGCAGCAGCTAATCGCTTCGGAAAATATGAGAAGCGTGTGTGTGTGTGTGTGTGTGTGTGTGTGTGTGTGTGTGTGTGTGTGTGTGTGTGTGTGTGTGTGTGTGTGTGTGTGTGTGTGTGTGTGTGTGTGTGTGTGTGTGTGTGTGTGTGTGTGTGTGTGTGTGTGTGTGTGTGTGTGTGTGTGTGTGTGTGTGTGTGTGTGTGTACTCACCTAGTTGTACTCACCTAGTTGTGTTTGCGGGGGTTGAGCTCTGGCTCTTTGGTCCCGCCTCTCAACCGTCAATCAACTGATGTACAGATTCTGTGTGTGTGTGTGTGTGTGTGTGTGTGTGTGTGTGTGTGTGTGTGTGTGTGTGTGTGTGTGTGTGTGTGTGTGTTTATGGCGGGAAAACATCCACACGCCGGACAAGCAGCCCCGTTCTCTCGAACAATCACTCCGTCAAAATCCCCAGTTTCCGAGCGTAACCCAAAACGCACTAACCAAACCTAATATGGCGTCGGACGCACGGGAAGCGTAAGATATTTACGAGTCGTAACTATTCTTAACCCGTTACCATTTGTAGAGTTACGATAACGTGACGGAAAAATCCAGCGACGCGTTAGTTGTAACGACGGCTCGTCCGTTAACAATGGCCGTAGATTGATGTAAATCATTAACAGTGCGAGTTGGGAACAGCATCATTTAATCTCCATATCAGCTCTCTAAACAGCTGTTTAAGCTTGATCAACGAGGCTATTTGGCCGGAATAGTCCTCAACACGTGTCCTCGTTACAAAGAACACCTCAAATACCTGTCGAAGCGGCCACCTGCACTAACAACTGTCACACAGTTAACGCCTCAGAGAGCGCGCCATTAAAGACTTCACTCTCAACTTCCATCCGCCGTCATGACACAAGTTGGGAACCAAGTTGAGGCGTTTGATCAGGACGGTGGCCGAGGCTTGCTACCTAACGTCTATTCCCCCAGAAATTCTCTCGGGGATCACCATAGCCCTTGCTCCTGTTCCCAGCAGCCACGGAGACTGGACTGAAAGAAGGCTAGACAGCAAAATCTGGCCGTAGGTAAACCCAACCAAATAATCCATAGTTCTAAAACCAGTATTTACCCAGGACTTTTCTGAATGTAAACTTATGCAATTTGTACTCATTAATTCGTGTTGTATTTCGGCTTGATATATTTAGCACTTTATTACTATCCTCCTCATAAGAGAATAGGGGCAAAGAGAGAGAGAGAGAGAGAGAGAGAGAGAGAGAGAGAGAGAGAGAGAGAGAGAGAGAGAGAGAGAGAGAGAGAGAGAGAGAGAGAGAGAGAGAGAGAGAGAGAGAGAGAGAGAGAGAGAGAGAGAGAGAGAGAGAGAGAGAGAGAGAGCATGATGGCGGTCACTGCTAGTATTACAGCCAAGAGTCAGGTCTCTAGGGCCGGGCTAGAGTTTAATGGTGTACGGACACCACCAACACTATCCCCTACTCCCACACCCTATCTATCCCCTAGCCGCACCCCGCCCCACACCCACACACACTAGGGGAAGCTCACCTAACACTGAAGAAGAGTAAGCCAGTTCTGGCTCTTCATTGGCCAGTCTCAGAGCCTTGTAATTCTTGGGTTCTATTATACCATTCAAGACGTTTCATTTCTTAGTCGTGTAAGACCAAGTCAACTTTGCCATTAAAGTTGTGGATGGAGGTGGCTTCAAGGACTTCTTTCAGTCCACTATATTTGTTGACCATCCGTACAGGGTTCGAGTATTTCCTTGGATTTCTTAGACTCATTTGTGTCTCCAGCTTCCATATATGTCATATTCTCTCTCTCTCTCTCTCTCTCTCTCTCTCTCTCTCTCTCTCTCTCTCTCTCTCTCTCTCTCTCTCTCTCTCTCTCTCTCTCTCTCTCTCTCTCTCTCTCTCTCTTTCTCTCTCTCTCTCAAGTTTAAGAGGCTGTCATTGTCCACCTTCTGTATTCCCCTGAGTATCTTGTATGTTGTAATCATATCACCTCTGCTGCCATATGAAGACCTAAGGCAAGCAGAGGATAAAGGATACCACTATCATTGCCCATGTGTTGAGGTATCTTGCAGACGGAGGTTAGATCCCAACAGCATACCTCCCAGAGCTCCAGAACCGTATATATTTTTTTGAGAAACAAAGAAATTAACTACATTTTTTTCAAAATTAGACATCCACTAATTGGGAAATTGGGTCAAAAGAGAGGCGTAACAATTGCTGCTATAAATTGTGAACCCATGACATTAATGAGATAAATAAATGAGGAAAAGTTAGAGACAAAACTGGAAGAAAGCCCCGGGGTTGTTGACGTCTGTCTGTGAGGGTGTGAGGTGAGGTCTGTCTGTCTGTGAGGGTGTGAGGTGAGGTCTGTCTGTCTGTGAGGGTGTGAGGTGAGGTCTGTCTGTCTGTGAGGGTGTGAGGTGAGGTCTGTCTGTCTGTGAGGGTGTGAGGTGAGGTCTGTCTGTCTGTGAGGGTGTGAGGTGAGGTCTGTCTGTCTGTGAGGGTGTGAGGTGAGGTCTGTCTGTCTGTGAGGGTGTGAGGTGACGTCAGTCTGTCTACAACTTCTCTTTAAGACCATTCCACTTGCTAACTACCCATACGAGGGTACCAGTACCTCCTTTGCGTACCTTTGGCTCATTTGCGATACCAGCTTCCACCTGTGTCCTCTTGTCCAGCTTCCTCTCAATCTGGCGAATCTGTCCTGATTATCACCAAGACGGTGAACCCAACCACTCATTACAGCGGTCAAAACAGGCCTGTACCTCAGAGTTGAGGGTGCCACGGTCAGCGGGGAATAGGGTTACAGTTGCCTGAAAGGCTATAAGCAAGCCAAGACAAGGCGGGGAGCTGCCTGAGTGCTGCTCCCTCCAGCACCAGTAAGTTAGGTGTGTCGCCGCCACACACCTGGACTGAGCTCTCCTCTTCAGGCCAACAATTACTGCAGTGACTTCAATAATTTACAGTGCACAGGTGTGTCCACCTCCGCTACAGTGGCCTGGTGCGCAGCCGCAGAAACAGCAGCAAGAAGAGCTACAGCAAGAGCAGCAGCAGCGGTATGAAGAGCAGCAGCAGCAGCAGTAAGAGCAGCAGCAGCAGCAGTAAGAGCAGCAGCAGCAGCAGTAAGAGCAGCAGCAGCAGCAGTAAGAGCAGCAGCAGCAGTAAGAGCAGCAGCAGCAGTAAGAGCAGCAGCAGCAGCAGTAAGAGCAGCAGCAGCAGCAGTAAGAACAGAGAGACGGTAAAGGGGCCAGGAGAGGATGGAAACTGGGACTTGGCTAGACAAGGTCCGTTGTTTGCTCCCTGCTCAATATTTCACCTGCTGACCCCACGACCTGCTGCCTGCACCACCGTGACCCCACGACCTGCTGCCTGCACCACCGTGACCCCACGACCTGCTGCCTGCACCACCGTGACCCCACGACCTGCTGCTTGCTCCACCGTGACCCCACGACCTGCTGCCTGCACCACCGTGACCCCACGACCTGCTGCCTGCACCACCGTGACCCCACGACCTGCTGCTTGCTCCACCGTGACCCCACGACCTGCTGCCTGCACCACCGTGATCCCACGACCTGCTGCTTGCACTAGCGTGACCCCACGACCTGCTGCTTGCACTAGCGTGACCCCACGACCTGCTGCCTGCACTAGCGTGACCCCACGACCTGCTGCCTGCTCCAGCGTGACCCCACGACCTGCTGCTTGCACTAGCGTGACCCCACGACCTGCTGCCTGCACCACCGTGATCCCACGACTTGCTGCTTGCACTAGCGTGACCCCACGACCTGCTGCTTGCACTAGCGTGACCCCACGACCTGCTGCCTGCACTAGCGTGACCCCACGACCTCCTGCCTGCACCACCGTGACCCCACGACCTCCTGCCTGCACCACCGTGACCCCACGACCTGCTGCCTGCACCACCGTGACCCCACGACCTGCTGCCTGCACCACCGTGACCCCACGACCTCCTGCCTGCACCACCGTGACCCCACGACCTCCTGCCTGCACCACCGTGACCCCACGACCTCCTGCCTGCACCACCGTGACCCCACGACCTGCTGCCTGCACCACCGTGACCCCACGACCTGCTGCCTACACCACCGTGACCCCACGACCTGCTGCCTGCACCACCATGCAGGCAGCAGGCAGTGCCAGCCTCCAACACCGGTGGGCGAGGCAGTGCCAGCCTCCAGCACCGGTGGGCGAGGCAGTGCCAGCCTCCAACACCGGTGGGCGAGGCAGTGCCAGCCTCCAACACCGGTGGGCGAGGCAGTGCCAGCCTCCAACACCGGTAGGCGAGGCAGTGCCAGCCTCCAACACCGGTAGGCGAGGCAGTGCCAGCCTCCAACACCGGTAGGCGAGGCAGTGCCAGCCTCCAACACCGGTGGGCGAGGCAGTGCCAGCCTCCAACACCGGTGGGCGAGGCAGTGCCAGCCTCCAACACCGGTGGGCGAGGCAGTGCCAGCCTCCAACACCGGTGGGCGAGGCAGTGCCAGCCTCCAACACCGGTGGGCGAGGCAGTGCCAGCCTCCAACACCGGTGGGCGAGGCAGTGCCGCGCGGTGCCAGCTTTAAACACAAGGGGCACAAACAAGTGGAGGATCAGGTCCATATTTAATGGTGCGGAGCTTGTCTGTGTCGGCGGTGGGCGGCGGCCACTGTTTTTATCCCAGCACATTCCTGCGCTTGAGGCGCGCTCGCTCCCGCTCCTGCGCGCGCCCACATACACACACCCACACACACACACACACACACACACACACACACACACACACACACACACACACACACACACACACACACACACATACACACACACACACACACACCACAGAGATATTAGAAAGAACTTTTTTAGTGTCAGAGTGGTTGACAAATGGAATGCATTAGGCAGTGATGTGGTGGAGGCTGACTCCATACACAGTTTCAAGTGTAGATATGATAGAGCCCGATAGGCTCAGGAATCTGTACACCAGTTGATTGACAGTTGAGAGGCGGGACCAAAGAGCCAAAGCTCAACCCCTGCAAGCACAATTAGGTAAACAATTAGGTGAGTTCATACTAAGAACTCGCACAAAAACAAACAAAAAAAGTGTAGAAAAGACACAAATATATGTAAAGCAAGGCTGAGGGAAGTGAACCTCGCCTTATTAGAGGTGAGAGGCGAGACAGAGCAGACATGACGACGACATACAAGATTCTAAGGACAACTGACCTAGTAAATAATGAAGGGTAATGTTCAAAGTGATAAAATAGCAGAACGAATTGACACAAATGACACATAGAGGTGTCGGGAGGTGTTCTACACCTCATCAATTTAAGAGTCGTAAATGAATGGAACGGATTAAATGAGGTTGTCGAGGCCACTTTGACAACATGACAGTTTAAAATATAAATATGGTAATAGAATCGAGTGAAAAGTGTCGCTACATTAAACTAATGACGGTCGAAAGGCGGGACTTATGAACAGAAACTCGACCCTGCACACAGGCCCATCTAGGCAAGTACATCTAGGCAAGTACATACACCATATAAACAATTTCCTCCCAGGATGAACGGCGAAGCCAGCAACAACCTTCACTGTTAATCCCAGGATTAACACTACCAGACACGACCCTTAGGGCACAGTGGGGATGGTGAGTGTAGTGAGAGGGAGACGGTGCAGTGAGGGAAGTGAGGAGGGCGAGTGAGAGATGAGGAGAGAGAGAGAGAGAGAGAGAGAGTGAGAGAGAGAGTGGACACAGCGAAATTGTAATGCAATCCCGCAGTTCCTTATTTGCAGTCAGATTGAATTACCACCACAGCCACCACACTGGCCACCTACACACCCTTCCTCGAGCACTCAACACCCCTGAAACTCTCCACACACTCTCCTGAAACACACCACACTCTCCTGAAACACACCACACACCCTCCTGAAACACACCACACACTCTCCTGAAACACACCACACTCTCCTGAAACACACCACACACCCTCCTGAAACACACCACACACTCTCCTGAAACACACCACAACTTTCAGCACCACTCAAGAACGTGCGTGCATGCGTGCGTGCACTCACCAAGATGTGCAGCTCCCCTCCCCAACCCTTCACCCCTGCTCACGCAATAAGTCCCACCATCACGCGCGTGCATCAGAGTCCCTGAAGAAGACTCGAACTAAGGTGTAGAGCCTCCTGGCGGCCCCGTGCAGACCGGCGCGATGTGTCACTACACAACACCACCTAAATCTGTACATACTACACCTGTTGATTGACAGTTGAGAGGTGGGACCAAAGAGCCAGAGCTCAACCCCCCCCCCCGCAAGCACAACTAGCTGAGTACATGAACTAACCTCAACCCAGGACCAACAGCTGGAGTATCTCGTCTCCGGGCATAGATAATGAGGTCACGAACTAATGCACGTCTCTTATCTGTTGGTAAATACAAGATATCGTGGTGTCTCTGCTGGTCAGTGTGGTCGTAGTGGTGTTTGACAGTGTCAGGCAAGAGGGAGTGTTTGACAGTCAGGCAAGAGGGAGTGTTTGACAGTCAGGCAAGAGGGAGTGTTTGACAGTGTCAGGCAAGAGGGGGTGTTTGACAGTGTCAGGCAAGAGGGGGTGTTTGACAGTGTCAGGCAAGAGGGAGTGTTTGACAGTCAGGCAAGAGGGGGTGTTTGACAGTGTCAGGCAAGAGGGAGAAGTTTTGGTGTGAGAGACGGGCCATTTCTGCCCGGGCCATTTTCTGCCTTGACGGGCCATTTCTGCCCGTCAAGTTGACAGATCTGCCGTTGTTGATAGCCTGAGTGGCCATCCATTTTGGCCACACCCCCCCAACCCTCTCTCGTTTGACGTTCCCTAGTGTTATAAGACACTCATCGTCTATTCACAGAAGACACCTGTGTATACAGATAACACCTGTTTACACATGCACACACACACACACAGACACACACACAAACACACACACACACACACACACACACACACACACACACACACACACACACACACACACACACACACACACACACACACACACACACACACACACTGCCTACGTGAGGCCAGTCTTAGAGTATGCCGCGTCATCATGGCGTCCCCACCTGAAGAAACACATAAGGAAACTGGAAAAGGTTCAGAAGTTTGCGACGAGGAATTGAACGAATCAACAGCCTGGTCAACCAGGCTGTTGGATACGGTTATTTGCCGCCTGACGTATGAATCACAGCCTGCTTGATCAGATATCCTTTAGAGATGTTTGTCGAGTGCTCTCCTGAACACTGTGAGAGGTTGGGACACAAGGGATAATAACCCTATTTAACCCCGCACCAATTTAACAAGGATATTTCACGGAATATCCTTGATATTCATGGAATATTTCAATGGAATAAAACAGTGTCAGCATATTTCACCGTAGAGCTATTGAAGGTTCTTGTAAACACAGCATACATCCGGTAAAATATGGCTCACACAGCATAGTGGGATTTATGTCTCTTGACTAGGTGCATACTGGACCCAGTTAGGCTATTTCTCGATGATTTACCACAAAATATTCTTTTTCGTAACTGGCATACACCGAGGTCCATAGTTACTGGCGGGGGTGTAGGGGCGACAGCCAAGGATTTGTCACAGCTACTGTGACACTGGCTGTGGCATAGTGACACACAGCCACTGGCTGTGGCAGGGCGCCACATGGCGTAGCCCCCTGCCACAGCCACTCACTGAAAACATGACTGCTGGGACGAGGACCCTTAATTGCGACCAAGTACCTTGTCGGGGAAGGAAATAGGGGGCAAGGGTCCCCCCACTAACAATACGGTGACGGGTACAGTGACCGTCGCCATACACGGTCAATTGTTATCCGGGGACACAGTACTATCACCATGGCAACGACACGTTCCGCCCCCCCCCCCTGGCTTTCCTAGCCCCGCCCCCCAGCACCACCCTACCTCTCCTAGCAGGGAAGGGTGACCGCCCCAGCAGGGAAGGGCAGGGAAGGGGTGACCGCCCCAGCAGGAAAGGGCAGGGAAGGGGTGACCGCCCCATCAGGGAAGGGCAGGGAAGGGGTGACAGCCCCAGCAGGGAAGGGCAGGGAAGGGGTGACAGCCCCAGCAGGGAAGGGCAGGGAAGGGGTGACAGCCCCAGCAGGGAAGGGCAGGGAAGGGGTGACAGCCCCAGCAGGGAAGGGCAGGGAAGGGGTGACCGCCCCAGCCACATAGACAGCGCCCTACGCTAAAAATACCTACACAGAAATCGATGGTTGAGCGTGACAAGCTAAACCACTGGCACTCAGGCACGCATGGTGGCACTGTGCCACAATGAACCATTCTTCTGACAAGCGCAGGCGTAGGGAACCAGTACTCGCTACTCATCGATACATCATCACCCTCAAACCTCCACAATACTTATTCATCAATGCTGATATAGTCAATAAAAATGAATTTTGGAGAACTGATATTTCAATTACCATCAACAGTGAAGAAAAACATTAAGACATATTGAGAAAATTCGTGTTAGAATGATTAATCTTACCTTTTCGGTCATATTCAATAATATGTTATTGAATATGACATATGTAAACATATGTTTACAAGAAAGACTGCTACCAAAATATACCAATGCTTATATGTAAATTCCTAGCCAAGGCAAATATAGCAGCATACCGAACACATTTGTCTACTCACTAAATGACTGACTACTAACGAGTGTATTACCAATTACATCACCCAATTTCAACCTAAATGTTGATCAATTTCTAACACCATGTAAGTCTGATTCACATATCGGTTCACTTGTTCCGTGTAACCAGACATAATAACGATTTGTGCAAGTAGTTCACAATAGTCTTGTTGTGAGTTATGAGTAGGGGGGGGGGAAGATAAGAGGGGTGGGGGGTTAGGGGGGTGTTTATGGGGTAAGTGGGGGGGGGGGAAGAGGGACCTACAAGCAGCGCCGTAAGACTTACAGCTGCTTCTCTTCCAGACTTGAATTCTCAATTGACTTTACTGGTCCCAATACTTAAATATTTCGCAATGTTTTTTTGCTTCATATTTGGGTTATTTTCTTTCTTTTATTATTCGTGGAGATAAAGAAATTTTCCAGCTAAAGTTCTAGCTATGAGTTTTGGCCCCTCACACCTCACAAGCTGACCTTACCTAACCTTCTTAGTATGTTAAGATAAGCATCTTATTGCTTCGTAATTACAATTATTACTTAACCTATTATAGGTATAGGTTAATAATTGTAATTACGAAGCAATAAGATGCTTATCTTAACATACTAAGAAGGTTAGGTAAGGTCGGTGTTTTCTATGAAGCTTTTCAAGGTAAACTAGTATGTTTAGTATGTCACATATGCACGTATTTAATAAGTGAATATTGACTATATGAGAGTGCGAGAACGGGTTGCACAAGCTGACCTCATAAGGCCTAAGCCTGATTTCGTGCCCAAATTCTCCTAAACGACTTGACCTTACGTAGTGTGACCTCGCACGACCTTACCACAGTTTAAACGACCTGGTCTGACCTTGAAGATGTTTAGTTGTTCAACAAAGACTTGACTGACTTGTTCCACACACACAATGGCTCTTAACGTCTTCACCTCACACACTGATACAAGAATTTATGCTCAGTATTTCAGAATACATCAACATTCCTTTTCCCCGTTGTATTCTACAACAAACTAATACAATAATAATATAAATTTGATATAAAAGGTAAAAACTAAATCATTAGATGAGTAAAATAAACTCGAGGGAATAAGAGAATACAATGAGAAATACAAGACAGTACACGAAGGGGAAATACAAGACAGTACACGAAGGGAAATACAAGACAGTACACGAAGGGAAAATACAAGACAGTACACGAAGGGGAAATACAAGACAGTACACGAAGGGGAAATACAAGACAGTACACGAAGGGGAAATACAAGACAGTACACGAAGGGAAATACAAGACAGTACACGAAGGGGAAATACAAGACAGTACACGAAGGGAAAATACAAGACAGTACACGAAGGGGAAATACAAGACAGTACACGAAGGGGAAATACAAGACAGTACACGAAGGGAAAATACAAGACAGTACACGAAGGGGAAATACAAGACAGTACACGAAGGGGAATACAAGACAGTACACGAAGGGGAAATACAAGACAGTACACGAAGGGGAAATACAAGACAGTACACGAAGGGGAAATACAAGACAGTACACGAAGGGGAATACAAAAAGGGACATAGAGAAAAACATAGAACAACAATAATAGTAGTACTCAACCTGTCCGCCAGGGGGCCAAGAAAGCGCCCTCCATCGACAACCTCTCTTCACTACACTCACCTGAAACACATAAACGAACACACACACATTAACACACATTTCACACTTGAAAAAAAAACACAACCAAAAAACACTATTACTTGTCCCTGAAAAGTATACTCATTAAATAAACATATTAAAACACTTAAAACTTGTATTTTTTTTTTTAAACGCCACCATTAATTGGCAATTTGAAACATAATGGCCAAAAAAAGGTGACATACGTGCATTGATGAACGATTGGAAATCACACACAAACACACTAATCATTAATCACCAATTGATGGGGTTTGCGACATGGTTAAAAACATTGTCAAGTTGCATATCAATTCATGATTCGATTTGTGGCGTAAATTTATGACCCTCTAATAGGCTTGTCTCGTTTGGGGGTGGGGGGGTGGGGGGGGGGGGGGGGGAGGGGGGAGGAGGAGGCGTAGTGTGTCATTTTGATATATTGGACTTCCCAAATGTCGATAGCTGTTTGATGTATCGTGTGTGCCATGTAAATATGCGTGGCAACCCTCTGATGTCTTCATGGCAACCCTGGCTCTTGTGTGTGTGTGCTCCATGTACCCATCCTGGAGCCGGTCGGCCGAGCGGACAGCACGCTGGACTTGTGATCCTGTGGTCCTGGGTTCGATCCCGGGCGCCGACGAGAAACAATGGGCAGAGTTTCTTTCACCCTGATGCCCCTGTTACCTAGCAGTAAAATAGGTACCTGGGTGTTAGTCAGCTGTCACGGGCTGCTTCCTGGGGGTGGAGGCCTGGTCGAGGACCGGGCCGCGGGGACACTAAAGCCCCGAAATCATCTCCAGATAACCTCCAGATAACACCCGTCCCCACACCTGCTACAAATACCACCCACACCTGCTACACCCCATACAGGTGTGTGAAGCGACCGCGCCCATCCTCTCACAAAGTACTATACCAGAACCAATTAATAATATTCATGTTATTCACTTCATGAAAATTAATTGTAATAATCTACATACAATTTAGGAAATTTACCTAAGTATTTAATAACTCAAATTATGAATTTAATTAGTAAATAAAATTAATTTATTTGAATAGAAAGGGCACGAAGACCTCAACAATCCAATAAAGACTTTAACTTCTTAAAAAGGTACACCATTTAATTAATTAATGCCGAAATAACCACAATCAGGTTCAAATATTGCTTCAGAAATCATGATTATCGAATCTTTAATTGTATATATAAAATGAATTACAAGTTAGTATACCATCGAATACAATGAAACACGTTTTCTCTTCCCAGTTCTCGCTTCTGAGAAAACGGGCATATGGGAGAAGTCAACAGATACTCAAGTAATTTTAGTGACTTCGAATGACGGCCCAACGCCACCGAGCAGAATACTTTTATATACATTTGTATAGGATAACGATAAACAGATACACACACATAATATATGCGCGTACGTTTATGGTATAAAGGTCAATATTAATATTACGAATGGTAAGTGCTTTCCTGAGACCCTCTTCCTTTTCTGTTCCTTTGTTTTTTTCTATGTCTCTCATTCTAAGCTTTCTCCTATTAACTCCTATTCCTTATCGTCACTCCCCTTCCTTCCTCTATCTTTTCATTCTATCTATTCCTTTTCAAGTCTTCAGACTCCGCCCCCTTCCCGTCTGCCCTCTCTCTCTCTCTCTCTCTCTCTCTCTCTCTCTCTCTCTCTCTCTCTCTCTCTCTCTCTCTCTCTCTCTCTCTCTCCTCTTCAAGGCTCTCTCATTAGTAGTCCCCGTGGTGTAGTGGTAAGACACTCGCCTGGCGTTCCGCGAGCGCTTTTAGTCCTGGGTTCGTATCCTGGCCGGGGAGGATTTACTGGACGTCAATCCTTAACTGTAGCCTCTGTTTAACTCAACAGTAAAATGTGTACTTGGTTGTTAAACGATTTGGCGGGTCGTATTCCTGGGAATATTAGGATTAAGGAGAGAGAGAGAGAGAGAGAGAGAGAGAGAGAGAGAGAGAGAGAGAGAGAGAGAGAGAGAGAGAGAGAGAGAGAGAGAGAGAGAGAGAGAGAGAGAGAGAGAGAGAGAACAAGCTGCAGACTAAAAACTCTAATTACAAATTAGGCCTAAGTAAATTTAAGTTATAAGTAGCCATATTTAAATTATAAATATGCAGGAGTTAAAAAAGTTGGCTATCCCCCCTTTAAGTGGGTTGGGCAATTACTAAATGCAAGTGATTAACTTTACAAAATGGTTAATTACTAAATAAGGCAATTTCAACACGCATGAACAGACAACTTTAATTTTAGGACGTAGTGGGGACTGGTCCGGTGAGCATAGTATGTGTCCACCAGTCATCAATCTCTCCACCAGTCATCAATCTCTCCACCAGTCATCAACCTCTCCACCAGTCATCAATCTCTCCACCAGTCATCAACCTCTCCACCAGTCATCAACCTCTCCACCAGTCCATCAACCTCTCCACCAGTCATCAACCTCTCCACCATTCCATCAACCTCTCCACCAGTCCATCAACCTCTCCACCAGTCATCAACCTCTCCACCAGTCATCAACCTCTCCACCAGTCCATCAACCTCTCCACCAGTCCATCAACCTCTCCACCAGTCATCAACCTCTCCACCATTCCATCAACCTCTCCACCAGTCCATCAACCTCTCCACCAGTCATCAACCTCTCCACCAGTCCATCAACCTCTCCACCAGTCATCAACCTCTCCACCAGTCCATCAACCTCTCCACCAGTCATCAACCTCTCCACCAGTCCATCACCCACCAGTCCATCAACCTCTCCACCAGTCCATCAACCTCTCCACCAGTCATCAACCTCTCCACCAGTCCATCAACCTCTCCACCAGTCATCAACCTCTCCACCAGTCCATCACCCACCAGTCCATCAACCTCTCCACCAGTCCATCAACCTCTCCACCAGTCATCAACCTCTCCACCAGTCCATCAACCTCTCCACCAGTCATCAACCTCTCCACCAGTCCATCAACCTCTCCACCAGTCATCAATCTCTCCACCAGTCATCAACCTCTCCACCAGTCCATCAACCTCTCCACCAGTCCATCAACCTCTCCACCAGTCATCAACCTCTCCACCAGTCCAACACCCACCACTCCATCAACCGCTCCACCAGTCATCAACCTCTCCACCAGTCCATCAATCTCTCCACCAGTCATCAACCTCTCCACCAGTCATCAACCTCTCCACCAGTCATCAACCTCTCCACCAGTCATCAACCTCTCCACCAGTCATCAACCTCTCCACCAGTCATCAACCTCTCCACCAGTCATCAACCTCTCCACCAGTCCATCAACCTCTCCACCAGTCATCAACCTCTCCACCAGTCATCAACCTCTCCACCAGTCCATCAACCTCTCCACCAGTCATCAATCTCTCCACCAGTCATCAACCTCTCCACCAGTCCATCAACCTCTCCACCAGTCCATCAACCTCTCCACCAGTCATCAACCTCTCCACCAGTCCATCACCCACCAGTCCATCAACCTCTCCACCAGTCATCAACCTCTCCACCAGTCCATCAATCTCTCCACCAGTCATCAACCTCTCCACCAGTCATCAACCTCTCCACCAGTCATCAACCTCTCCACCAGTCATCAACCTCTCCACCAGTCATCAACCTCTCCACCAGTCATCAACCTCTCCACCAGTCATCAACCTCTCCACCAGTCATCAACCTCTCCACCAGTCCATCAACCTCTCCACCAGTCATCAACCTCTCCACCAGTCATCAACCTCTCCACCAGTCATCAATCTCTCCACCAGTCATCAACCTCTCCACCAGTCATCAACCTCTCCACCAGTCATCAATCTCTCCACCAGTCATCAACCTCTCCACCAGTCCATCAACCTCTCCACCAGTCATCAACCTCTCCACCAGTCATCAATCTCTCCACCAGTCATCAACCTCTCCACCAGTCCATCAACCTCTCCACCAGTCATCAACCTCTCCACCAGTCATCAACCTCTCCACCAGTCATCAACCTCTCCACCAGTCATCAATCTCTCCACCAGTCATCAACCTCTCCACCAGTCCATCAACATCTCCACCAGTCATCAACCTCTCCACCAGTCATCAACCTCTCCACCAGTCATCAATCTCTCCACCAGTCATCAACCTCTCCACCAGTCCATCAACCTCTCCACCAGTCATCAACCTCTCCACCAGTCATCAACCTCTCCACCAGTCATCAATCTCTCCACCAGTCATCAACCTCTCCACCAGTCCATCAACCTCTCCACCAGTCATCAACCTCTCCACCAGTCATCAACCTCTCCACCAGTCATCAATCTCTCCACCAGTCATCAACCTCTCCACCAGTCCATCAACCTCTCCACCTGTCATCAACCTCTCCACGAGTCATCAATCTCTCCACCAGTCATCAACCTCTCCACCAGTCATCAACCTCTCCACCAGTCATCAATCTCTCCACCAGTCATCAACCTCTCCACCAGTCCATCAACCTCTCCACCTGTCATCAACCTCTCCACGAGTCATCAATCTCTCCACCAGTCCATCAACCTCTCCACCAGTCATCAATCTCTCCACCAGTCATCAATCTCTCCACCAGTCCATCAACCTCTCCACCAGTCATCAATCTCTCCACCAGTCATCAACCTCTCCACCAGTCTTCAACCTTTCCACCAGTCATCAACCTCTCCACCAGTCATCAACCTCTCCACCAGTCTTCAACCTTTCCACCAGTCATCAACCTCTCCACCAGTCCTTCAACTTCTCCACCAGTCCATCAACCTCTCCACCAGTCATCAACCTCTCCACCAGTCCATCAACCTCTCCACCAGTCATCAACTTCTCCACCAGTCCATCAACCTCTCCACCAGTCATCAACCTCACCACCAGTCCATCAACCTCTCCACCAGTCATCAACCTCTCCACCAGTCATCAATCTCTCCACCAGTCATCAATCTCTCCACCAGTCTTCAACCTTTCCACCAGTCATCAACCTCTCCACCAGTCATCAACCTCTCCACCAGTCATCAATCTCTCCACCAGTCATCAATCTCTCCACCAGTCTTCAACCTTTCCACCAGTCATCAACCTCTCCACCAGTCCTGCAACCACCAGTCCTTCAACTTCTCCACCAGTCCATCAACCTGTCCACCAGTCATCAACCTCTCCACCAGTCCATCAACCTCTCCACCTGTCATCAACCTCTCCACCAGTCCATCACCCACCAGTCCTTCAACTTCTCCACCAGTCCATCAACCTCTCCACCAGCCATCAACCTCTCCAATCAACCAGTGAGATACGACAGTTGATGAGCCAACATGATAATTGCTAAACAGCTTGCATATATGTCAGTGTCTGCCAAGATGTGCTGGACTAACTCCAGGCATGAAAAAACATCTGGATTTATAGAATTAAAACTCCAGACATACAATCCCTAATCTGGAATCGATTCTGTATATCCAGACACACACACAAAACTTCTGGATGCGTTGGATTATGTCGAGGAAAGTGAGAGTTCCTGGATAAGGAGGATTATGTCCAATTTAGCCAGGGAGGGAATCTGACCAATTTGCATGATGGATGACAATTGTTAAGAGCGAGCAAGAAATGCGAGCGGTGGTAATTAGCGGAGGGAGCAAATACCGGAGTTATCATCCATCCCGGAGTTATCATCCATCCCGGAGTTATCATCCATCCCGCTTCACGAGGCGCGCCGGAATCTAATTACAAATCTTACCTTAATTAGTTAGTTGAAGGATGAATGCGCACTCCAGCTGATGTGTGAGAGGGAAGTTTCTAATGAACAAATCCACAAGGGCCGTGACGAGGATTCGAACCTGCGTCCGGGAGCATCCCAGACACTGCCTTAATCGACTGAGCTACTGGGTGTCTGGGATGCTCCCGGACCTGCGCAGGTTCGAATCCTCGTCACGGCCCTTGTGGATTTGTTCGTTTGATGCATCACGTTAGTGTGATCTCTGTGTGTGAGGAAACTTTCTGCTTCCCAGTGAGTCGCAGTGAAAGTCAGAGAAAGTCGCAGTGAAAGTCAGAGAAAGTCCCAGTGAAAGTCAGAGAAAGTCGCAGTGAAAGTCAGTGAAAGTCAGAGAAAGTCGCAGTGAAAGTCAGAGAAAGTCGCAGTGAAAGTCAGAGAAAGT
The DNA here is from genome assembly GCF_020424385.1 of Procambarus clarkii. Taxonomy (NCBI): domain Eukaryota; kingdom Metazoa; phylum Arthropoda; class Malacostraca; order Decapoda; family Cambaridae; genus Procambarus; species Procambarus clarkii. The sequence goes on along the minus strand of NW_025570651.1, from coordinate 5,124 downwards.
CGCAGTGAAAATCAGAGAAAGTCCCAGTGAAAGTCAGAGAAAGTCCCAGTGAAAGTCAGAGAAAGTCGCAGTGAAAGTCAGAGAAAGTCGCAGTGAAAGTCAGAGAAAGTCGCATTGAAAGTCAGAGAAAGTCGCAGTGAAAGTCAGAGAAAGTCGCAGTGAAAGTCAGAGAAAGTCGCGGTGAAAGTCAGAGAAAGTCGCAGTGAAAGTCAGAGAAAGTCGCAGTGAAAGTCAGAGAAAGTCGCAGTGAAAATCAGAGAAAGTCGCAGTGAAAGTCAGAGAAAGTCGTAGAGAAAGCAGTACAATCCTAATGGAACAGAAGGTGCATACAGAAGCCAAACCCCTTCGAGAGAAGAAACATATTCATACATACATACATGTATACTATCTTCTTGAGATGATTTCGGGGCTTTAGTGTCCCGGCGGCCCGGTCCTCGACCAGGCCTCCACCCGCAGGAAGCAGCCCGTGACCGCTGACTAACACCCAGGTACCTATTTTACTGCTAGGTAACAGGGGCATAGGGTGAAAGAAACTCTGCCCATTGTTTCTCGCCGGCGCCCGGGATCGAACCCGGGACCACAGGATCACGCGTCCAGTGTTCAGTCCGCTCAGCCACCGGCTCCCCCCCAAACCACTACTGTGTGTAGTGTTGGAGACCCTCCAACACTTCACATCAAGTCAATCTTAAGTAGTAGTTCTTGATTCATATTTTGCCTAGTGTTCAAGCAGCCTCTTATTGCCAATTGTTTATCATCTGTTTATCTTCACACACACACACACACACACACACACACACACACACACACACACACACACACACACACACACACACACACACACACACACATTATATATACATATATATAAATACATACACAACCCAGATCCACAGCTTCCCATATTAATCAATTAGCGAGTGCTAATCCGAGTTACCAAGGGGATAATCTAGTCAAGATCTTCACTGTCCAATTAAAAGGACTTGTGAGGTTCAAATCTGATTTAGCCATCACAGAGAAGCCGACCTGAGAACACGCCCATTTCAAGGTCTGGGTTCAAGCTCAAGTAGCTACTATCATGAACCTTGATACTAGTAGTATCAATGTTCAAGTTCAAGTAGCTACTCAATTACTTGAGTAGCTCAAGTAATTGATATAGTCTAAGAAAAGACTATATCAATTCCCAATGCCCAACCACTTGGGCTGGACGGTAGCGCGATGGTCTCGCTTCATGCAGATCGGCGTTCAATCCCCGACCGTCCACAAGTGGTTGGGGCACCATTCCTTTCCCCCCGTCCCATCCCAAATCCTTATCCTGATCCGTTCCCAGTGCTATATAGTCGGAATGGCTTGGCGCGTTTTCCTGATAATTCCCTTTCCCCTTACCAGCAAAAACGCGTTGGCAATACGTTATTTTTACGTCGTAAACAGGGTTTTTACAAGGCTGTGTTGGCTAATTACTATGATAGAGGTGTCAAAATCTTCCTCGCGAATGTGAGTGAATAAATCTAGAGGTGAAGACAGGGTTTCCTTGCGATGATTTTGGGGATCAGCGTCCCCGCGGCCCGGTCCCCGACTAGGCCTGAAATGTGGCCAGGGAGGCCAGATTTATTTTGGCCACAGTTCCTTTACTGAGGCTAGCAAAATTCTCCCGAATAATTAGCGCAGTTTAACGTTTTTAAGACCATTCAGGAGGAATACTTGTTCAAACTCAGAGAGAGAGAGAGAGAGAGAGAGAGAGAGAGAGAGAGAGAGAGAGAGAGAGAGAGAGAGAGAGAGAGAGAGAGAGAGAGAGAGAGAGAGAGAGAGAGAGAGAGAGAGAGAGAGAGAGAGAGAGAGAGAGAGCACTCACCTACCTGTGCATACGGGGGTTGAGCTGTGGCTCTTTGGTCCCGCCTCTCAACTGTCAATCAACTGATGTACAGATCCCTGAGCCTACTGGGCTCTATCACACCTACATTTGCAACTGTGTATGAAGTCAGCCTCCACCACATCACTGCCTAATGCATTCCACCTGTTAACTACTCTGAGCCTAAACAAGACCTTTCTAAAGTCCCTGTGGCTTTAGAAATCCACAGGGACTTTATGTACGTATATGTACGTATTCACTGATTCCAAGGTCTGAAGGCTCTTTAGCTCAGCGACATTAATGTAAGTGCTCCATAATGAAACATTTTGTCTGGTGTTATATCGTGGCTATGGAGATGGCCTGGTGGAGCGGGCGGGTCTCCTTCACGTGGCCCTGTGGTCGGTGGAGGACTTGGGTCTCAGTGTGGCGTGTAGCAGCTGGCTCATCTAACGACAGGTATAACGGGTGTTGAAAAGTTAACACAATATTTGTAACTAAGGTAAGAAATAAAATAAGCAGACTAATTGTTGTAGATGCAACAATCACATACACTCGCGCACACACGCACACACACGCACACACACACACACACACACACACACACACACACACACACACACACACACACCACACACACACACACACACACACACACACACATACACACACACACACACACACACACACACACACACACACACACACACACACATACACACACACACACACACACACACACACACACACACACACACACACACACACACACACACACACACACACACACACACACACACACACACACACATACATACGAAATTCTGGGAACCAAGAGCTACCATATCCATAATTTGGAACCATGAACTCTCACCTCAGTCTAGACCAAGACAAACTGAATGAGAGTTGCTGTCAGTCTACAGGAGGGTCTCCAGTTTCCTGAAGGGCCTCTAGTCTACTGGGGGGCCTCCAGTCTACTGGCGAGGCTGGCCATACAGGGCGGTAGTACCATATGTACTACTGTATGTATGCTTCTCTCTAGGACCATCTGAACCTTGAAGTAGAGTCATAATATCCCCCTTAACACCATGCCAGAGAATAAACTTTACACCGCGGCAACTTTGCACGGCTCAACCTGTTTAACTATTCATTCCATTTTACCTGATTTGTTCTGCTCTTTTTTTCCTGCCCGAGGTAATACACACAAAAAAAGGATAATTACGAGCCTTTTTAAACAAAAAGCTTTGTCAGTATTGCACTCGTATGCACTCCAGCATTTTAGATATTATTTTTTTTTAGCTTGGCATAATCTTTACACATCTCAAATTCCCAAACGAGTCTAAAGATTTCTAAATCCCGTTTCCTAGTCTCAGACGAACTTGTTTTTAACTCCTTTGTTTTCTAGAGACTGAAATTATCAATTGGTTGGGGGGAGTGGTTGGGGGGAGTGGTGGGGGGTGGGGGGTTGGATGAGGGGGGAGATCATGGCCAGGAACCGGGTACGGTTCACAGGTCAGTTCGTCTGGTGGGATTCCAACTGAAGATTAGAAAAGTTATTCAAGACATTCTCCGACAACGACGAGAGGGTGGATGCCTCCGCCTCCATTTCTGAGTTTGAAACTTGGTTAAAATTTGAGACGTGTAGCCCAGACTGAGCTACTACGGCAATGGGGAATGTTGTACTGCAATGAGGAATGTGCTACGGCAATGAGGAATGTGAATGAACGATTGGCATTGTTACAAGGTACTCTTACTAGCGAGGTCACCGGCATCCACCGCGCCCCAAACTGCTTCGCGTTCTCAAGCGTAAATTTTCAAAAAAAATCCCCAAACTAAAGCTTAAAACGTAATGGTTGTCCACTGGTAGTATGGACCATCGCTCTGCCTTGGAGTTGACCAGACAATACTAGTGAAAGTGAAGGGACGACGACGTTTCGACTTGAGAATGGTCCAGGACGGACCGAAACGTCGTCGTTCCTTCACCTTCTAGTGTGTGGTCTGGTCAACATACTTCAGCCACGTTATTGTGACTCCTCGTCTGCCTTGGAGTGTGGAGGGAGTGGGGGAAGAGAGGGAGAGAGAGAGAGGGAGAGAGAGGGAGAGAGAGGGGGATAGCGATGGAGAGAGGAAGGGAGAGGGGGAACGGAATTGAACTATCAGGGAGAAAGCGCCAAGCCATTACGACTATATAGCACTGGGAAGGGGTCAGGATAAGGATATGGGATGGATCGGGTGGAAAGGAATGGTGCCCAACCACTTGTGGACGGTCGGGGATCGAACGCCGACCGGCATGAAGCGAGACCGTCGCTCTACCGTCCAGCCACGACTTTAGACTTAAGTCTCGTCAACTGACAACCGCATTGTCTTAATTGGTCACTGACCCCCCAGACAGGTCAGGGGGGTCAGGGGGTCGAGGCCACAAACAAAGCGCCAACAAGCCCATGTTATTAAAGTCCTATTGTGTCGACCTCCGTCCAATACCTCTGTTGTCGACGCTTCAGGTACTCGGCCTCCCAGGTGACACCCATAGGTGACACCAGGGCCCCCACAGGTGACAGACCCACACACCCCAAGCTCCCACACGATAAGGAACAAACCATCAACACTCATATTCGTTTTCGAAGCATATAATGAGCTCATTTCAAACTACAACCAGCTTGCATTGTTGAGCAGTTGGTTGAACACCAGATCACAGTGTAAGGTCTTTCATATAAGGTCAACCTGAACGGTAAAGGCGGAGTTTGAGCTTGACCTCTGACCTGTACTCTCCTAAATCACAGAGGTCAAACGGCCCTCTGTGCTCCACACGCAGCATATACCAAGACTATAATATATGATTCATATATACGGCCACTCTCATAATGCACTCACAATCTCACAATATACAACTGACCTCTCACAATATACAACTGACCTCTCACAACCTCACAATACTTAAAAAAGACTTAACAATCTCCCACAAATTATGTTTTAGGTAAAAATGAATTTCGGACATAATTACAATTCTTAACTAATCCCAGAATATTGCTATAGATCTAATGATATTCTTTGAGGCAATATTCCGGCCCGATAAATATATTTTTTTCAAAGAGCGACATCGGAATTCACGGAAAACTTGTGATATAATTAAAATAAAATGTTTAAAAAGTATATTTTCAATCGTGTAAAAATGCATTGATGGTGTTAATAAAATGGTGGCGATTGTGAAGGACATGTTTTTTTTTTCATGCTGGTATTGTACGAATGGTAGTCTTGCTTGTGTGGTAGGCATGCTTGCATGG